>JARQOD010007786.1:0-38077 GCA_033576555.1 Oophaga sylvatica
CCATGTCTGTTTCCAGGGCGAGGAGTGTGGGTGAATTGGAGGCCACCGTAACACAGCGCAGCAGGGGAGGCTGTGTCAGAGGGTGTCAGCCATGTTTCTGTGAGGGCGAGGAAAGCAAGATTGCGAGAGAGAAAGAGGTCATGAATCACGTGAAGCTTATTGCAGATGGAACGGGCATTCCAGAGTGCTCCAGAGAGAGGGAGCAGGGGGGTGGGTGTCAATGGCACGGGTTTTACGTTGGAAAGATTGCGGTAGTTCTTATTAGATAGGGAGCGGTAGGAAGGAGTACTAATGGTGGGTATGAACTGTGGAGGTCCAGGATTGGGAGATATGTCACCAGCAGTGAGGAGGAGCAGAGAAAGGGAGAGCAGGTGGGAGGAGAGAGGGAAGCTTGTTTTGTGTTTTATTAGGACAGATTTGAGGTTGAGGAGCAGGTCAGCAGAGGAGATCAGGTGGGAGGAAGGAGGGAAGGGGAGATGACTATTTGATTAGAGGGTGCTGGGGTTTGGGGATAGCGAAGGAGAGAGAGGATTAACGGAGCAAACACTGTGAAGGCATATGTAAACATGGTGAAAGAGTAAAGGGTATGCCACACTGAACAATATCGCTAACGGGATCGCTAAAAAACGTCACTATTTAGCGATCCCGTTAGCGATGTTGTTCAGTGCGGCATCTGCCAGCGACGAGCTTCCTGCTGTGATCTCGCTCGTCGCTGGAATCGTTCCGGACCCTATTTTCTCGTCGGCGCTCCCGCTGGGTAAGTATATATCGCTAGTGTGGCACCTTTTCTTAGCGATTTAGCGGTACTTTTGTACCGCTAAAGTCGTTAAGAAGATCGCTAACGGCGATAGCGTCGTTAACTATATCGCTAAATGTGGCCGCACTTAGCGATATAGAAACAATCCCGCTAGCGATCGCATTAGTATGCGTCGTTATCGTGATCGCTAGCGGGATTGTTTAGTGTGGCAGTACCTTTAGATGGGTAATTAGAAAAGCCAGGCACAAGTAATTAGAAGTGCTTACTCAGCAGACATACCCAAAAGAGACATAGTGTGGGGTCTTGACTCCTGCCGTGACTACCTGCCGTTGAAATAACTGCAGCTTCACTGTACTTTTGCTGCAGTGGTACTTCTGCTGCATGTGCGTGCCTGACCCCACACGCATGCCCCCCTTAGACTGCTACTGAATATATAGGACTGAGTAGAGGATCAGGTGGGAGGAGTTGTGGTAGCTGCTTTGGGATAAATTAGCAGCTGGCCAGCACACCAGGGGAGGATAGACAATCAAAGGCACAGGGCCTGGCTGCATCCATATGCTGGTAACACCTTGCACCTGATAGCATCTCTACTGGCCCCAGCATGGCTATACAGCAGTAAGTATTGAATACAATGCAACAAATTAATTTAGCAAACATTCAGCAGCCACTGTTATATACCATTTAAAGGGAAAAGTTGCACAGTAGTAAAAGTCAGACCACAGCAAGCAGAGGTTGTAGAGATTGTACCATTTAAAGGGAAAAGTTGCACAGTAGTAAAAGTCAGACCACAGCAAGCAGAGGTTGTAGAGATTGTACCATTTAAAGGGAAAAGTTGCACAGTAGTAAAAGTCAGACCACAGCAAGCAGAGGTTGTAGAGATTGTACCATTTAAAGGGAAAAGTTGCACAGTAGTAAAAGTCAGACCACAGCAAGCAGAGGTTGTAGAGATTGTACCATTTAAAGGGAAAAGTTGCACAGTAGTAAAAGTCAGACCACAGCAAGCAGAGGTTGTAGAGATTGTACCATTTAAAGGGAAAAGTTGCACAGTAGTAAAAGTCAGACCACAGCAAGCAGAGGTTGTAGAGATTGTACCATTTAAAGGGAAAAGTTGCACAGTAGTAAAAGTCAGACCACAGCAAGCAGAGGTTGTAGAGATTGTACCATTTAAAGGGAAAAGTTGCACAGTAGTAAAAGTCAGACCACAGCAAGCAGAGGTTGTAGAGATTGTACCATTGTAGCATATCCCAAACCTCCTGTATCCTCGGACAATCCCAGAGACAATGAAAGATGTCAGCTGGAGAGTGTAAACATTTGGGACAAGAGGAATTAGCTGATAGAGACATCCTAGCTTTGACCTCCGGGGAGATGTAAGCCCTATGGAAAATCATGAGGGCTATAGTTGAGTAGCTGTCATATGGCAATAAAGAGTTTAAACGTAGAGTGGCTTTCAAATGATCAGTCAGCCTATAATTAGATATTGTGATACCCATCTGCCCAGGCCTGGTGAAAAATCTGACTATAGAAGGTTTGATTGATTTGTAGATAAGACTTAGCAAATAAACTCATGAGCGCCAAGGGAGATCAGATGGAGAGGACAGGTTCTGACACTGTCTGGTATGCCTCGGAAGACCGAGTCAAAGTAATGCTTAAACTGTGTAGTAATAAAAATATTACCCACTAAGATTGAATATTTGGAGAAAATACCCTCCAGAGAAAGAGGACATTGAGCAGTTGTCAGAAGATCGCTGTCATGTGTGCATTACCACGAAGATCGTCGCGGTTGCACATTTTGACTTCTCACAGCTGAGTTGCTGTTTCTTTGTGTTTGGCAGCTTGGGAGTTAATTCTGTCTGTGCTCGGTGCTGGGACTGGGTGCAGTTTCTCCCGGCTGCAATTGATTATTTGTTGATTGGTTTCCTTTAAATTCCTGGTTGTCTGCTTTGGGAGTTGCCAGTGAAATCCTTCATGCAGACCACAGATAGGAATGAATCTGTATAGACTTAAGTTGAGAGCTCCTTAGCTGTTTTAAGCTCAACTTGCTTGGAGTTTATTCCCCAGACCATTTATGTTCCTTCGGTGTTTGAGTGTGTATGCTAGAGAGTGCTATCCTGTCTGTCTTATATGTCTAATCTGTGTATTTAGCTGAGATCAGCCCATATCCCTTTGGTGGTAATCAGGATCCTTCTTAGGACTGATTACAGGGTTCAGGGTCTGACAGGAGACAGGGTTAGGCTGGAGACTTGGACCTCTGAACCATTATCAGTACCTCCAAGGTAAGGGATTAGTTAGGACCCCAGTGCAGGTCAGGTTAGACCCCGGTCCTCCTCTTTCCTGTTACAGCTCATCAAGTCCTCAAGATTAACCCTGAGTTCAACTATATCGTTTCTGCACATCTAGTCCTCAAGATTAACCCTAAGTTCTGCAGAGATTGTGTCAGGTAAATCTATTTTATACTTACATTCTGATGTTGCTAAACTATATGTTGTATAGAGTGTGGTTCCTGTATAAATAGTTTACTGACATTGTATTCATATCATTAGACAGCGTGACATTTTCACTGGCCATAAAAAATTATCTCTAGTTACCATGGATCCAGTAGCCCAGCTGGCTCTGCAGTTGCAGGGATTATCCATGGAGCTGATGGACATTAAGTCCAAAGTTTTGTCTCCCCTGGAGCAAACCAGAGTTGAACCTAAAGTAGCTCTTCCAGATAGGTTCACTGGTGGGCGAGACAAATTTTTTACCTTCCGGGAGGCATGTAAATTGTATTTTCGGCTTCGGCCGCGATCATCAGGGAGTGATGAGCAGAGAGTGGGAATTGTTATCTCACTTCTTCAAGGGGACCCTCAATCCTGGGCATTTTCCCTTCCTCCGGGATCCCCGGCTCTACAGTCTGTAGATCAATTTTTTACTGCTCTGGGATTGGTATATGATGACCCAGATCGGGTCTCTCTTGCTGAGACCAAATTACGTAAGTTACAGCAGGGAGATCGTCCGGCGGAGGAATTTGCTTCTGAGTTTCGTAGATGGGCCACGGATACTCAGTGGAATGACCCAGCTCTTAGGAGCCAGTTTTGTCATGGGCTTTCTGACAAATTAAAAGACGTTTTGGCTCAGTATGAGTCTCCTCCTTCCCTGGAGGCTGCTATGGCCCTAGCTATCCGTACTGATAGACGGCTTCGGGAGAGGGGTGAGGTAACTCCACTCCCTGTTGTTTCTCCACCTACTACTAAAGTCCCTTATGTTGAGGTTCCCCTTGTCGGTTCGGATGAGCCTATGCAGTTGGGAGGGACATCTTTTCGTAGTAGGGGATTGGCGGCACGCCGCAGGACTAGAAGGTGTTTTTTCTGCGGGAAAGAGGGACATTTTGTTGGAGAATGTCCATCCCGTGTCTTGTTAAGTAAAAAGTCGCCGGAAAACTGCTAATCCCAGGTTGTGTGGTGGACGACAACCTGGGAGTATGTATTTCATCCGCCGGTTCTTCTCAATTCCTTGTACCAGTGGAGGTGGTGGTTGGTACTAGAGTGAAGAGATTGTCTGTTCTTCTGGATAGTGGTTCTGGGGCTAATCTGGTTGATGCTCAGTTTGCTCAAGCTCAAGGTATGCATCTGAGTGTATTGGTCAAACCGATCCCTATTTTCTCCATTGACGCCAGGCCTCTTGGCCAAGGTAGCTTTGTTCATGAGGTTCATAACATTGACCTTCGGGTAGGGGCAATACATAGGGAACAATTATCTTGTTATGTGTTGGAGGGTCTACCTACTCCCATTGTGTTGGGACTTCCTTGGCTGGTTAAACATAACCCTGTGATTAATTGGCAGTCCAGAGAGATAAGCCAATGGGGTGAGTTTTGCAAAAGCAACTGCATGAACACAGTCATCAGTGCGGTCGTGCCTAGTACATTGCCTCCTTTTTTGGAGGATTTTGGGGATGTTTTCTCTGAGGAGGGGTGTCGGGAGTTGCCTCCTCATCGCGTGTATGACTGCTCTATTAATCTACTTCCTGATGCTAAGTTGCCTAAAGCTAGGTTGTATAATCTTTCTGGTCCTGAAAGACAGGCTATGAAAGATTATATTTCTGAAAGTCTGGCCAAAGGGCATATTAGACCTTCATCTTCCCCTGTGGCCGCGGGGTTCTTCTTTGTGAAGAAAAAAGATGGAGGCCTACGCCCTTGCTTGGATTTCCGCGAACTTAATCGGATTACTGTTCGAGATCCGTATCCACTTCCTCTTATTCCTGATCTCTTCAATCAAATTGTTGGCGCCAAATGGTTCTCTAAATTGGATCTCAGGGGGGCGTATAATCTGATTAGGATAAAAGAGGGGGATGAGTGGAAAACAGCGTTTAACACGCCGGAGGGACATTATGAAAACCTGGTCATGCCTTTTGGTCTGACTACTGCTCCAGCAGTATTCCAACATTTTGTTAATGACATTTTTCGTCACCTTGTGGGGTGTTTGTGGTCGTATATTTGGATGACATTTTAATTTACTCGCCAGATCTTGTGTTTCACCAGGAGCATGTGAGACAGGTGTTGCAGATCTTGCAAGACAATAAACTATACGCCAAACTGGAGAAGTGTGTTTTTGCCGTACAGGAACTTCAGTTTTTGGGTTTTTTGGTGTCAGCCTCCGGTTTCCGGATGGACCCTGAAAAGGTGAGAGTAGTGCTTGAATGGGATCAGCCAGGGGATCTTAAGGCTCTGCAGCGTTTTTTGGGGTTTGCTAATTACTACCGGAAATTTATTTGTAATTTCTCGTCTGTCGTCAAACCTCTCACTGACATGACGAGAAAAGGGACGGATTTTTCTAAGTGGTCGGACAAAGCTTGCCAAGCCTTTTCCTCTTTGAAGGGATGTTTTGCTTCGGCACCCGTTCTCATCCAACCAGATGTATCTCAGCCGTTCATTGTGGAGGTGGACGCGTCTGACGTAGGAGTGAGTGCTATATTGTCCCAGGGTCCGTCCCCTGGTAAATGGCATCCGTGCGCTTTCTTTTCTAAGAAATTGTCGTCCGCCGAAAGGAATTATGATATCGGCAATAGGGAACTTTTGGCCATTAAATTGGCTTTTGAAGAATGGCGTCACTTTTTGGAGGGGGCAGTCCACCCGGTCACCGTTATTACTGATCACAAGAACCTGCTGTATTTAGAATCCGCTAAGCGTCTGAATTCCAGACAAGCTCGATGGTCGTTGTTTTTTACAAGGTTTAATTTTGTCGTCACTTATCGTCCGGGGTCTAAGAATGTAAAGGCTGATGCCTTGTCTCGCAGTTTCCCAGGGGCCGGGAAAACGGACGACCCGATTCCTATCCTTCAGGAGGGGGTGGTAGTGTCGGCTGTATGTTCTGAGCTTGAGGAGGAGGTGTTAGAGGCTCAGGGGGACGCCCCTGCAGGACCTCCAGGGAGACTGTTTGTACCGAATCAGTTGAGACAAAAGGTTATTGAGGCACATCATAATTCTGCTTTAGCAGGACATCCAGGAGTAAGGCTACTTTAGATCTCCTTTACCGCCGATTTTGGTGGCCTAACGCTAATAAAGATGTTATAACTTTTGTCGCGTCCTGTGGGGTTTGTGCTCGCTCTAAAACTCCTCATACCCGTCCGTCTGGGACCCTTTTACCCTTGAAACTTCCGGAGCGTCCATGGACTCATTTATCTATGGACTTCATTACGGACCTTCCTCCGTCGTCTGGGAATACTGTCATACTGGTGGTTGTTGACAGGTTCAGTAAGATGGCACATTTCGTTGCTCTTCCTGCACTCCCTAATGCTAAAACTCTGGCGCAGGTGTTCATTAGGGAGATCGTGAGACTTCATGGGTTGCCTTCTGATGTGGTGTCAGATAGGGGGTCTCAGTTTGTGTCCAAATTTTGGAGGGCATTTTGTTTACGTCGGGGGATGCAATTGTCATTTTCCTCGGCTTTTCATCCACAGACCAATGGTCAGACAGAGCGTCTGAATCAGAGTTTAGAGACATATCTCCGGTGTTTTGTATCGGAGAACCAGGAGGACTGGTCTTCTTTCTTGCCTCTGGCAGAGTTCGCTCTTAACAACAGGCGGAGCGAGTCCACTGGTAAGTCCCCGTTTTTTGGGGCATATGGTTTTCATCCCCAGTTTTGTACTTTCAATGGGGGGGGTCCTTCTGGGGTTCCTGAGGAGGAGCGTTTCTCGTCGTCACTTGCTTCTGTGTGGCGAGGTGTATTGAATAATTTGAGTACAATGGGGAACCGTTACAAACGTATGGCTGATAGGAGGAGAGTTTCTGGTCCAGATCTGAATGTGAACGATCTGGTATGGTTGTCTACCAGGAATATAAAACTTAAAGTGCCCTCCTGGAAACTGGGTCCCAGATTCATCGGGCCGTACAGGATCAGTTCCATAATTAATCCTGTGGCATTTCGTCTGGAACTCCCTTCTACGTTTAAAATTCATAATGTGTTCCACAAGTCATTACTTAAAAGGTATGTGGCACCAGTCATACCGTCACCTCTACCTCCTCCTCCAGTGTTGGTCAATGGTAATTTGGAATTTCAAGTATCAAAAATCATTGACTCTCGTCTGAATCGCCGGTCCCTTCAGTACTTGGTGCATTGGAAGGGTATGGTCCGGAGGAGAGGACGTGGGTCCCTGCGTCTGATGTTAACGCAGATCGTTTGGTTCGGACCTTCCACAGAACTCACCCGGGCAGGCCTGGCCCTGAGGGTCCGGAGGCCCCTCGTAGAAGGGGGGGTACTGTCATGTGTGCATTACCACGAAGATCGTCGCGGTTGCACATTTTAACTTCTCACAGCTGAGTTGCTGTTTCTTTGTGTTTGGCAGCTTGGGAGTTAATTCTGTCTGTGCTCGGTGCTGGGACTGGGTGCAGTTTCTCCCGGCTGCAATTGATTATTTGTTGATTGGTTTCCTTTAAATTCCTGGTTGTCTGCTTTGGGAGTTGCCAGTGAAATCCTTCATGCAGACCACAGATAGGAATGAATCTGTATAGACTTAAGTTGAGAGCTCCTTAGCTGTTTTAAGCTCAACTTGCTTGGAGTTTATTCCCAGACCATTTATGTTCCTTCGGTGTTTGAGTGTGTATGCTAGAGAGTGCTATCCTGTCTGTCTTATATGTCTAATCTGTGTATTTAGCTGAGATCAGCCCATATCCCTTTGGTGGTAATCAGGATCCTTCTTAGGACTGATTACAGGGTTCAGGGTCTGACAGGAGACAGGGTTAGGCTGGAGACTTGGACCTCTGAACCATTATCAGTACCTCCAAGGTAAGGGATTAGTTAGGACCCCAGTGCAGGGTCAGGTTAGACCCCGGTCCTCCTCTTTCCTGTTACAGCTCATCAAGTCCTCAAGATTAACCCTGAGTTCAACTATATCGTTTCTGCACATCTAGTCCTCAAGATTAACCCTAAGTTCTGCAGAGATTGTGTCAGGTAAATCTATTTTATACTTACATTCTGATGTTGCTAAACTATATGTTGTATAGAGTGTGGTTCCTGTATAAATAGTTTACTGACATTGTATTCATATCATTAGACAGCGTGACAATCGCAGACCAGTCTGCACCCTCTCTCCCCCAGCACTCAGTAAATTGTGGGTGGTCTGCCTTCCAAAAAAAAAGGGTTACCTTGAAAGGGAAGAAAAACAGGTATAAGGGTCTAGTCCGCTGATCCTTCTAGCATGATGCCATGGCAATACCACGGACCATAGAAGAGGATTATCCCTGATTGCAGTGGGAACTCTATTTTGTTGTAAATGTAGTAAGGCAGGAAGACTGATCGGTCCAGACATTGCTTCATCTAATGGGGTGTTGGTAAATTTAGTATGGGCCAAAATCCAATCAAGAGAATGTCTGAAAATGACTGCAACGCTATACAATCTTAAATTTGGAAAATTGAGGCCCCCCCAAAGATTTAGCCTGTTACAATTTAAAAATACTGATCCTAGATCTCCCCCTCGAGCCCCATATAAATTGTCCAAAAATCTTAGTTAGGAGTTGATCGTCAGCTTTAGATAAAAGGACAGGTAGCGTTTGTAAAGGGAAGAGTATTTTAGGAAAGGAAACCATTTTAATAAGGTGAGCTTTACCCGTGAAAGATAATTTAAAAGACGTCCAAGATTGTATTTCCCGAGTAATGGCAGATATTAAGGGTGGGATATTAATCTTAGTTGGGAGTAGTGTTGAGCATTCCGATACTGCAAATATCGGGTATCGGCCGATATTCGCTGTATCGGAATTCCGATTCCGAGTACCGATATTTTCGTCATATCGGATACCGGAATCGTAATTGTCCTGTCACTGTCAGTGTCCGTCGGTCGGGTCTGTCAGGAGTCAGCGGCACTTACCCGGCAGAAGATCTCCGGTGGTCTCGTCCTGGACTGCTTGATGGCCGCCATCATCTTCTCCCTGGCGGTCACATGCAGTTTCTCGCATAACTGCAGTGACTGCTGGGTAATCGCGGCCGTAAAGCAGTCCGATGACGTCACCGCCGGGGAAGCAGGTAATCAGCTGTGCTGCGTCGGGATGTTAGGCTCTGCCTGGCATTTCGATGTAGCAGAGCTGGATCGTCATGGGACCCTCGTTACTATGGACTGCGTCGGACAGGTGGTATACTGTTGGTTTGTTTTTTTCCTTTTTTTACAGGAGATCGATGGCGTTGCAGGAATGAGAGAGTAATAAAATTAATGAAAACTGTGTTGTCTCTTTTATTTCATTAAAATACTTTTTTCTTGCTGTGTCTTTTTTTAAAACATTTAAAAACTTTGGGATTAATAATGGATCGGTGTCTTATTGACGCCTCTCCATTATTAACCGGGCTTATTGTCACCGTGCAATCAACGGTGACATTAACCCCTTATACGTTACCGCTACAGGGCAAGTGGGAAGAGCCGGGTAAAGTGCCACAATTGGCGCATCTTTTGATGCGCCAAATGTGGGGCTGCTGTAGCCTGGTATTATCAGGCTGTTGAGGGCCAAAATCCATGGGCCTTGACAGTCTTTTAATACCAGGCCGCAGCAGTCTGCATTTTACTTGGCTGGTTAACAAAAATAGGGGGACCCCTACGCCATTTTTTTTCGAGGGGATCCCCTATTTTTGTTAACCAGCCAAGCTAAGCAGACTGCTGTGGCCTGGTATTATCAGGCTGGCAAGGTCCATGGATATTGGATCCTTACCAGCCTGAAAAACCAGGCCTCAGCAGTCTGCTTCATCTGGCTGGTTAGCAAAAATGGGGGGACCCCACGCCAATTTTTTTCGACGGGATCCCCTATTTTTGTTAACCAGCCAAGATAAGCAGACTGCTGTGGCCTGGTATTATCAGGCTGGCAAGCAGGGTCGGACTGAGCCACCGGGACACCGGAGAAACCTCCGGTGGGCCCCAGCTCCTGCGTGGTGGGCCCTGATTTGAAAGGATAGGTCGCGGGGCAGAGGGGGCGGTGGCCCCGGGCCCCGCGCTCTGAGGGGGCCCACCCGGAGCTACGCCACAGTAACTGTATCGGCATGCACAGCACGCCGATACAGTTACATTCTGCGGCAGAGCAGGGAGAATTTGCTCTCCCTGCTCTGCCGCCCGGAAGCTATGGGGCCTGAACAGGCGGTGGGGGGCCCGTTGCCAGCAGTGGGCCCCCCACCCGTCATCGGAGGGTCAGCTGTATCGGCATCCAGCTGTATCGGAATCTCAGCGTCTGACAGCGGGCGCCGGCAGGTGACGTCATCCGCCCGCTTCAGACGCTGAGAGGGAGAACAGTGAGCAGCACAGGAGCCGGGAGGTGAGTATTGTTTTTTTTTTTTTTTTAATGGGGGTGCATTATACTACAGAGGCTGTATATGGGGGGTGCATTATACTACAGAGGCTCCATATTGGGGTGCATTATACTACAGAGACTCCCTATGGGGATGCATTATACTACAGAGGCTGCCTATGGCGGTGCATTATAATATAGCGGCTGCCTATTGTGGTGCATTATATTATAGACTCTGCCTATGGGGGTTTATTATAATATAGAGGCTGCCTATGGGGGTGCATTATACTATATTGAGGACTATCTGGTGTATTATGCTGTATGGATGCTATCTAGGGGCCATCATACAGTGTTGGACCCATTAAATAGTTTGGGGACATTAAGGGGTCAGTATATATCCAGTGAGGGGCATTATTCTGTGTATAGGGGAGATGTACAGGGGAGACTTGGGACATTATTAAATGTAAAGTGGACACTTATTGTTATAGGGGAACTCGGGTTACTGTGAATGTCAAAGAGGCACACAGGGCATTATTACAGTCCAGGGGACAAAATGTGGGCACTGTTTTCTAGGGCACTTGCACCCGGCATTACTATATTCTAGAGGGGTGCTTTAGAATTTAGAGGTCACACAGAACCACACAGCAGGTGCAGTAATAGGGACACATACGCGCAGCAGCTCAGTATTGGGGTATCAGGTGCAGTAATAGGGACACATACGGCAGCAGCAGCTCAGTATTGGGGTATCAGGTGCAGAAATAGGGACACATAAGGCAGCAGCGGCTCAGTATTGGGGTATCAGGTGCAGAAATAGGGACACATATGGCAGCAGCGGCTCAGTATTGGGGTATCAGCAGGATGAGGAGTTTGTGCAGGTTGAGAATAGTCCAATTGGTGACCGTGACAGTGCTAAAAATATGAGAAGTGAAATGTGTCTTTGTTGTAATCTCTGCAGTCGAGTCCTGGCTGGAGAAGTCGTCATGTCGGTCTGGGCCAGATGGAAAAGACATGAAAAGTGAACAATTCCATTAGAAAGAACATCAGCGGTAAGTCATTATCTGTACCTGTGCTGTAATCTATCATATGTTCTGTAGGACTGGTATTATTTACCACAGACCATATGGCGGTAATATCAATATTGGTCTTTTTATATATAGATTATTTTTGGCAACAGCGCGGTCATTTGCTGAGGTTCTCTGATTAGGGGCCCACTCAGAAGTTTCGCCCCCACTAAACCAAAACCCTAGCTACGCCTCTGGCTCTCTCTCTAGTCTTTCTTTCTCTCTCTAGTCTTTCTCGCTCTCTGTTCTTTCTTTCTCGCTCTCTGTCCTTTTTTCTCTCTGTTCTTTCTTTCTCTCTCTCTTTTCTTTCTTTCCTCTCTTTCTTTCTCTGTTTGTTCTTTCTCTCTCGCTGCTCTTTCTTTCTTTTCCTCAGTACCAGCCACTGTGCCCTCATTACCAGTCAGTGTGATCAGCAGTGCTAAATGGGTACGTTTGGGGCGAGGATATGGGTGTGATTAGTTGTGAAATGGGTGTGGTCGGGGCGTGGCCTAAAATTTGCAGCGGCGCGCTACACGCGCCGCAGCCTTTAACCCTCTTTCCTGTCTTCAAAATTTGGGAGGTATGCTGTATGACCTCCCTACAACTTCTGGGCATGCTCCTGATGAGCGCGATGGATGGTCTCCTGAGGGATCTCCTCCCACACCTGGACTAAAGCATCCACCAACTCCTGGACAGTCTGTGGTGCAACGTGGCATGGGCTAAAATTTGCTGCAGCAGGCACAGCGTGCCACAGCCTTTGTCCCTCTTTCCCTTCTTCAAAGGTTGGGAAGTATGATCGTGGGCCCCAAGAATAATTTTTCTCTGGTGGCCCAAGTTACTCCAGTCCGACGCTGCTGGCAAGGTCCATGGATATTGGCTCCTTAACAGCCTTAAATACCATGCCTCAGCAGTCTGCTTCATCAGGCTGGTTAACAAAAATAGGGGGACCCCACACCATTTTTTTTTTCGTTAATCAGTTCCCTCTGACGTCACTGATTGTGTCCCTGGCTGACCTGAAGTGAAAATGGAAAGCAATCAATTAAGCTTTCCACTTCCTCTCCTGTCAGCCAGGAGAGGAACTCATTCATTTGGGGGTTTACTGTGAGGCTGCAGCATTAGCTGCGGTCCCTGCAGTAAACATTAACCCTTTCTGAAGGATTACACCGTGGGACCTGACTGTGCATCGGATTGGTAAGAATAATTTTGCTTTTTTATTTTTATTACAGGGAATGGTTTTTGCAGTAAAATAAAAGATGGTCAAAAACATGTGTCTTTATTTCATTAAAATGATTTTTAATTAAAGTGTGTGTGTTTTATTTTTATTTCATGCAATAGGATTAATAATTGATAGTTGTCTAATTGACAGCTCTCAATTATTAACCTGGCTTAAGGTCACCTTTCAATAGCAAGGTGGCTTTAACCCCATATTAACCCATTCGCCACCGCTACAGGGCAATGGGAATAGACGGGCAAAGTGCCAGAAAGGGCGAATCTAATTATAGATTTGTCTTTTCTGGGGTGTCTGGGGGCAGATGTTAGTAGCCAGGTGGGGGCCAAAAATAATGGTCCCTCTCTGGGCTATTATTATCTGCCCCACTCGCTGGCTTTGTCTGTCTGGTTGCGAAAATAGGGCGGGAGCCCACGCATTTTTTTTCAACAATTTTACACCTCATATATATATATACATGTCATTGAATTTGTGACACATATATATATATATTTATATTTATAGTTCATACACATCTACATAGTATAATAGCCGCTAATTCAATTGCTGGCTTTTGTGAAAATGCAGAACCCGACATGAAATGACACATGGTTTACATAGAGTTAACCATATCATTTCAAGTTGTTTGATCTATCGTTTTCACTAACAATTACATGAGTGTATGTGTGCAAAATTTCACACCTGTAGGGGTTAATTAAAGGTGTAAATTCGTAGCAAAAAAGTCGGGTTTTTTTACAACGAATTTACACCTTTAATTAACCCCTACAGGTGTGAAATTTTGCACACATACACTCATGTAATTGTTTGTGCAAATCAGATATCAAACTACATGAAAATACATGGTTAACTCTATGTAAACCAAGTGTCATTTCATGTCGGGTGCTTCTGTCTTTTCACAAAAGCCGGCTTTACCCGGCAATTGAATCAGAGGCTATTTTACTATGTAGAAGTGTATAAACTATAAATATATATATATATATGTCACAATGACATGTATATATATATATGTATTCTATGTGTGTATATTTAGTGTTTACAAGGAAAGAAAGAGGTTTTTTTAGTTACGATATTTCTGTCCCATAGACTTGCATTGGATTTCCGGTATCGGAATCGGGTATCGCCGATACTTTTGGGGTATCGGCGATACCCATTCCGATCCGATACTTCTTGATATCGGAAAGTATCGCTCAACCCTAGTTAGGAGTTGATCATCAGCTTTAGATAAAAGGACAGGTAGCGTTTGTAAAGGGAAGAGTATTTTAGGAAAGGAAACCATTTTAATAAGGTGAGCTTTACCCGTGAAAGATAATTTAACCCCTTAACGACCGCCAATACGCCTTTTAACGGCGGTCATTAAGGGTACTTAAACCACATCGGACATCAGAGGACAGAGAAAAAGGGTCCCCGATCCCACCCTTGTGGCCCCCAATGTGCCCCTTGTGGCCCCCGGGCCCACCTGCCTCCTTCGGTCGGCGCCACCATCTTGAATGGCGGGCGCATGCTCAATGCGTCCCGCCGCGATCTGCAGGGGGGGTGGGCAATTTTCTCTGGGGTCTCGGCTGCCGAGGGTAGCCGAGACCCCAGAGAACATGAACCGGGTCGGTATTTACCGACCCCGGTGTCGCGATCGCCGTTATACCGAGTATAACGGCGACCGCAAAAAAAAAAAATGATTTATCTCCCCTCTGATGTGATCGCACATCAGAGGGGAGAGAATTAGGGTCCCCAGTACCTCCGATGCCCCCCCTATACCTCCCGGTGTCCTCCGTCCTCTGGCAGGTCCCAGGCTCCCGGTGTCTTCTTCCTGTAAAAAAAAAATGGCGGGCGCACTGCGCATGCGGCAGATTCAAAAAATGTTCATTCATTCTCCTAAAAGTACATTTTGATCACTGTGATAAACTATCACAGCGATCAAAATAAAAAAAAACAGTACATAACCCCCCCTTTATCACCCCCTTAGTTAGGAAATTATAATAAAATATAGAAATTATATTTATTTTCATTTTTCCGTTAGGGTTAGGGCTAGGGTTAGGGTTAGGGCTAGGGTTATGGTTAGGCTGGGTTCATGCTGCGTTATGGCAGTCCGTTAGACGGACTGCATTACACCGTGGTATAACGTAGTGTAGCGCAGTCCGTTAACGCTGCCATTCACCCCCATTTGAGGGTGCATTGCAATGCATGCCGTAAAGCGGCATGCGTTTGCGACGTGCCATCATTCAGTGACGGAGCCTCAGATGCGGGCTGCAGCTCTGGGCTCCGTCACCGCTAGCGCAGATGAATCATCTGCTGATTCCTCTGCGCTAGCGGGTATAGCATAACGCGTTATGCTATACCGTTATCAGCCCGTCAACGCTATGTGTTGAACGGGCTGGTAAAACGCAAAATGAACCTAGACTTAGGGTTAGGTTATAATTAGGGTTAGGGTTACAATTAGGGTTAGGGTTACAATTAGGGTTAGGGCTACAATTAGGGTTAGGGTTACAATTAGGGTTGGAATTAGGGTTGGGATTAGGGTTAGGGTTAGGATTAGGGTTAGGGGTGTGTTGGGGTTAGTTTTGGAGCTAGAATTGAGGGGTTTCCACTATTTAGGCACATCAGGGGGTCTCCAAACACGACGAGGCATTCAAAAAGTCAAATGGCGCTCCCTCCCTTCCGAGCCCTGCCGTGCACCCAAACAGTGGTTTACCCCAACATATGGGGTATCAGCGTACTCAGGACAAATTGCACACCAATTTTGGGGTTCTAGGTTCTCTTGTTACACTTGGGAAAATAAAAAATTGAGGACTAAACGATCAGGTTTGTGGAAAAAATATGATTTTTCATTTTCACGCCCGGGCGTTATAAACTTCTGTGAAGCACTTGGGGGTTCAAAGTGCTCACCACACATCTAGATAAGTTCCTTAGGGGGTCTAGTTTCCAAAATGGGGTCACTTGTGGGGGGTTTCCACTGTTAAGACACATCAGGGCCTCTACAAATGCGGCTTGGCGTCCAGCCAATTCTGCGTTGAAAAAGTCAAACGGCGCTCCTTCCCTTGCGACCTCTGCCGTGCGCCCAAAAAGTGGTTTACCCCCACATATGGGGTATCGGCATGCTCAGGACAAATTCACAAAAACTTTTGTGGTCTTGTTACCCTTGGGAAAATAAAAATTGGGGTGAAAAGATCACTTTTGTGGAAAAAAAATGATTTTTTTTTTCACGGCTCTACGTTATAAACTTGTGTGAAGCACTTGGAGGTTCAAAGTGCTCACCACACATCTAGATAAGTTCCTTAAGGGGTCTTGTTTCCAAAATGGGGTCACTTGATGGGGGTTTCCACTGTTTAGGCACATCAGGGGCTATCTAAACGAGACATGGCATCCAGCCAATTCTGCGTTGAAAAAGTCAAACGGCGCTCCTTCCCTTGCGACCTCTGCCGTGCGCCCAAAAAGTGGTTTACCCCCACATATGGGGTATCGGCGTATTCTGGAGAAATTGCACAACAAATTTTGTGGTTCATTTTTTCTTTTACACAAATTGGTTCCGAAGTAAAGCTTTTGCAAAAAAAGTGAAATGTCAATTTTTTCCTTCCACATTGCTTCAGCTCCTGTGAAGCACCTGAAGGGTTAATAAACTTCTTGAATGTGGTTTTGAGCACATTGAGGGGTGCAGTTTTTAGAATGGTGTCACTTTTGGGTATTTTCTATCATATAGACCCCTCAAAGTGACTTCAAATGTGATGTGGTTCCTAAAAAAAAATGGTGTTGTAAAAATGAGAAATCGCTGGTCAACTTTTAACCCTTATAACTTCGTAACAAAAGAAAATTTTGTTCCCAAAATTGCGCTAATGTAAAGTAGACATGTGGGAAATGTTATTTATTAAGAAATTTGTGTGACATATCTCTCTGATTTAAGGGCATAAAAATTTCAAGATTGAAAATTGCGAAATTTTCAAAATTTTCACCATATTTCCGTTTTTTTCATATATAAAAGCAAGTCATATAACATTTTTTTAAAACAATCTCAGAATCAGCTGAATTTGTTAAAGCGTTCCAGAGTTATAACCTCATAAAGTGACAGTGGTCAGAATTGTAAAAATTGGCCCGGTCATTAAGCTGCAAAATGACTCTGTCACTAAGGGGTTAAAAGACGTCCAAGATTGTATTTCCCGAGTAATGGCAGATATTAAGGGTCGGATTTTAAGTTGGTAAATAGTATGTGGTTGGAGGGTAGAAGAATACCAAGATATCGTAAAGAACCATGCCCCCCTGAAACTGAAAAGGGAAGGGCCACTTTTGTCGATCATCCCTGATGATCGCTAAAGCCTTGGATTTGTTAAAATTTATGCGAAATCCCAAGATTTCTCCAAACTCATGGAAAGCCTCCATTATGAAAGGAATGGACTCCGTAGGATTGGCTATCATGAGTAGTATGTCGTCGGCGAATGTCAAGGACTTGAGTGTAAGGTGGCCTATCCCAATTCACTCAAAAGAAGGAATCATCTCCAGACATCTAAGTAGAGGGTCTAGGGCAATATTAAACAATAAGGGGGATAAATGACATCCTTGCCTCATACCTCTGAAAATTAAGAAAGGGGATAACTGAATACCATGGAGCCAAATTGAGGACTGAGGAGTGGTGTAAATCGTCCAGATAAAATTGAGAAAGGAAAATCCAAACATTCTGTATTTGAGAGTTCGGATGAGGTGGGACCAAGATACCCGATCAAAAGCCTTATCGGCGTCAAGGCTAACCAAGATGTTTTGTTTAGCTTTGGTTTGATGACTATGAATAACAGCAGCTAATGCCGTTCTAATATTGTAGGTGATGGATTGGCCGTGGACAAAGCCCGTCTGGGACGTGGTGAGAATATTAGGAAGTATAGATTGTAATCTGTTGGCCATAGTTTTGGTGAGCAATTTGAAATCCCCGTTTAAAAGGGAGATTGGGCGTTATGAGGCAGGGAGAAGGGGGTCTTTACCTGGCTTTGGTAGCAATGAAAGTCTTGCTTCATTGAAGCGGTCAGGAAGGGAACTTGAATCTATAATATGATTAAAAAGAGAGGTAAGGTGGGGTATAAGTAATGGTCGCAATATTTTATAGAATTCTGCTGAGTAACCGTCCGGGCCAGGGGCTTTAAGCAATTTAAGAGACTGGATGACCAATCCAACTTCCCCAGGAGAGATAGGCTCATTTAAAACTTCTCTTTGAGAGATAGAAAGTTTTGGTGGATCAACCTTGTGAACGAAATTATAGCCTTCCTCCTGAGAATCGTTGGGTGGGCCATAGAGATCTGCGTAAAAATCTGTGAAAACCGCGCATATTTAAACTGGGTCACGGATAATGGAACCATTAGGATGTTTGATGTTGGTGATTTTAGTAGCCGTTTTGAAGGGTTTCGTTAGTGATGCCAAAAGTCGCCCAGGTTTATTGCCCCAACGAAAGAAGCGGTTACGTTGGTAGGCAAGTTGGTTATGCGCTTGTTCATACAGAAAGGTGTCTAGATTACGTTTAGCAGTGAGGTAAGCCTCCTTGGATGAGGAGGTATTGTGTAGCCGGAAATCTCTATAGGTTTGAGTGAGCTGGTCAAGAAGAGGCAGCAAGGAGGACAACAATTTCTTCTTTTTCTGAGACACATAAGAGATAATATGTCCTCTGAGCACTGTTTTAGCAGTAACCCAGAATAAAATGATGTCCTCTATGTGTTCCAAATTATCCTCCATGAATGTGTCCCATCAGACAGTCAAACATTTTTTGAAATCATCCGATGCATAAAGATATGAGGAAAAACGCAAATGAAAGGAGAGAGTTTTCCTTGTGGGAAGGTCTAGGGTAAGTAAGACAGGAGAGTGATCTGAAATAACCATTGGAAGAATCTCAACCAATTTTAAAGATGAGAAGAGATGGGTAGTTGTTAGCCAGTAATCAATGCAAGTGTGTATGTGTAGCCCTGGTGTGTAAGGCACACATAAAATCCTGGAGGATGTGCGGAGAGGTAACAGTTTAATGCTTGATATCCATTCACTCCATCACACACTTTAGACACAACCATAGGGTATATTAGGTAGTGACATGCAGGAGAGCTCAGTCAAGCTTCCTGTCTCAGGACAGTGGAGTTGAGTTCAGTTTCCTGTCTTCGGACAGAGGAGTCAAGCTTCCTGTCTCAGGACAGTGTAGTTGAGTCAGTTCCTGTCTTCGGACAGAGGAGTCACCTTCCTGTCTTAGGACAGAGATTCAGAGAGTTAGCTCCGGGAGGCTCAGGAGTGAGTCATCCCTTGGATAGTTACCTGTCTGAGTTAGTCAGTCAGATTGGTTTCCTGCTGAGTTCAGAGCAGAGACTTCAGCCGCCTGTCCCAGGACAGTGAAGTTCAGTCGACAGTGGTCCTGGACTAGGAGAATACTGAGAATCTGTCAGCGAGCTCCAAGGAAGAAGTAAGAAAGGATTGACTTGTACTACCCTAGGAAGTGTGGAGTGCTTATGTTAAGAGCGCGAGCAGGGCGAAGGGCGCAGTGGAAAGGAATTAGAGAAGTGCCTTAGATATCGGATTATCTGCACTATTAGCCGGTCACTGGGGACCGAAGTGTTGCTATCGCTTCACGCATAGTAACGGAACAACCAGAGTCTTACTGGACCTTAGGTCGCAGAAAGCAGCCCTTGAAGTGTCGGTACGTAACCGGAGCCAGGGAGAACAGTCTAGCCTGATCAGCAAATAAAGACTTGGGTCTCACCACTGGAAGGCTCCACCACAATGCTGGCCGGGCAGTACAGCTATGGAGTTAGCTGGAGTATTTGGAGTTAACTTAGCTTCATGCAAGTTGGACTCATCATATTGAAAGTAAAGGAGGCCTCTAACCTGTTCAGCTGTTATCTCGAAGCACATTCTCCACCCCGACCAGCTTCCCGGGACCTGCCTAAACATCTGACAAGTAAAAGGTATGGAAAGACGCTGGATGGTGTGAGACTGATTCATTTATCTGCACCCTACATCATTATAACCATAGACTTTGAGGGACCAGTCCCACCTGTGGGGGACCCGTCATCTAGCTGCCATAACATCCCCTCAGAGATCTACAGCAGCGCTGGTCTTAGTGACTAGAAAACTACAGGTGGCGTCACGAACTGTTATCTACCAATCCCCTGTAAATAATCCCCCCCATCATACGCCTGACCGCCAGGGACACGGAATGAGCCACCGCTGCCAGTGACACAAATCCCATAGACTTTCATGGGCTCGGCTCCGAGTACCCCATATCCCTGGAAACCCACAATTGTGGTGCGTGGTCGAGACATGTACATCGTGAACCCTAGAGTAAAATGTATATTCTTTTTCCGTAGGATGGCAGCATCTCCAGGAATCTAATAAGTCAAGCCTATCTAATAAGATGGGAATCATTCCAAGTGGTGAGAGGGATGTAGGCGGTGGGGTAGACCTATCTAAAAAGATATCGTGAAGAGCATTTAAATCCCCACCTAATAAAATATTAGTAGGATGCCAGCTATGGATGACTTCTACAAGCTTAGAATAAAATGAAGGGCTAGCCGCATTTGGTGTGTAAACATTAATAAGGCAGTATTCCCTCTGCTCAGCAAGGATCCTAATCAGCAAATATCCGTCACGCTTTGTCTCTCACCACATCTTGAATGGAGTATTCAAGGTCTCTATGGAAAAGGATGGCAACCCCATGTTTCTTCCTTGAAAAAGAAGCCTCTATGCAGTCCTGGTAATGCTTGTTACGGAGCGGATGATGTTTTCCACGAATCCACTGAGTTTCCTGCAAAAACACAATGTGTGGGCGTATACGGGTAAAGGCCCCGTCTCACATAGCGAGATCGCTAGTGAGATCGCTGCTAAACAGCGATCTCGCTATGTCTGACACGTACCAGCAATCAGGCCCCTGCTGTGAATCGCTGGTCGTGTCAGAAATGCCAGGACTTTTTTTGATCGCTGGTCTCCCGCTGGCAGGCACGCATCGCTGCGTGTGACAGGCAGGAGACCAGCGATCTACTGGTAACCAAGGTACACATCGGGTTTCCAGGCGCGGGGCTGTGCCTGGAAACCCGACGTGTACGTTGGATACCAGCGCGCTGCAGCAGGGGAGCTGGTAACCAAGGTACATGTCAGGTTTCCAGGCACCGCGCAGCGCCTGGAAACCCGACATGTACCTTGGTTACCAGCTCCCTGCATCAGCGCGCTGGTATCCAACGTACACTGCGGGTAACTAAGCAACGTTACCCGCAGTGTCGCTGTCCTGATCGCTGCTGAGCTGCCTGTTTGGCAGCTCAGCAGCGATCATGTAGCGACACACCAGCGATCCTGATCATTGTCGGGATCGCTGGTGTGTCGCTATGTAAGACGGGGCCCTAACATGGTCTAAAACTTTCCTGCATTTAACCGGCATATTAAGCCCAGCCACGTTCCAAGATAACAATTTGAGAGAGTCTACATTAATGTGACGAGCTACAGTATTAGGCTAAGTGCACACGTCAGAAATTTTCGCGTTTTTTTTCGCGTTTTTTCCCTCGGCAAAAAACGCGAAAAAAACGCAAGCATTAAGCATCCTATTCATTTAAATGGATTCCGCAATTTTTGTGCACATGCAGCATTTTTTTCCGCGAAAAAAAAAAAGCAACATGTTCATTAATTTCGCCTAATCTCCGCGCAATGTAAGCGGTTCATGTGCGGATGGTACACAGGGTCCGGAGGAGAGGAGAGTCTCCCCCAGGCCCTGGGTACCATATCCCTGGTAAAACAATAATGAAAATAAAAAATAATGATATTCTCACCTTCCGGCGGCCCCCGCAGCTTTCCCGCCTCTCAGCGATGCTCCCGTTCCCAGTAATGCATTGCGAGAATCACCCAGATGACGTAGCGGTCTTGCGTGATGCTACGTTATCTGGGGTCTGTCACAATGCATCCTTGGGAACGCGATTGGCCGGGAACGTTGCTGAGAGGCGGGAAGGCTGCGGGGGCCGCCGGAAGGTGAGAATATCACGATTTATTATTTTTTAAATTATTTTTACATTAGATCTTTTTACTATTGATGCGGCATAGGCGGCATCAATAGTAAAAAGTTGGTCACTCGTGTCAAACACTATGTTTGACTCGTGTGACTAACCTGTCAATCAGTTTTCCAAGCGATGCTACAGATCGCTAGGAAAACGCTAGCATTCTGCAAGCTAATTACGCTTGCAAAACGCTAGTTTCTGGCGGGAATACACATACAAAAAAAATGCGTATTTCCAGCGGCAGAGAAGTGCGGGATTGCCGCGGAAATTTCCGCGGCAATTCCGCAACGTGTGAACTTAGCCTTAGAGTCAGCCATATTAGCCTATGCCACATTGAAGCCATGAAAGAGTAATATCAGAGAAGAAACAACTGGGCAAAGGTCTGTCCCAGCAAGCAAACCTTAACACCCAGAAAAAAAATCATGCCTAGGGAGTAAGAGCCCAACCCCCCACCCCCCAACAAACCCTCAAGCAATAGAGAAACTACAATAAACATTATATAACAGTATCTCGACAAAGACCTCCCATAATCATAATGCAGTAAAAAATAGCAAACATCGTGCATTAAGTAGAAACCAAAAGATTAGTCATGCAGGTATATATAAACAGAGATGTAACACACAGTAGCTATCAACTAGAAAAAAAAAATTACGAAAACAATGAAATTAAAATCAAGTGGCCGGAGAAGAGGCTCAGGAGGAGCGCTTCACCTCCTCCATGGCTTCATTAGGGTCAACAAAAAACATAATCTTTCCTCGGAGTTCCACCCTCAGACGTGCCGGGTAGAGAAGAGCAAAACGATTGCCTCTGTCATGCAGAAGTTTACAAACTGGGGCAAAGGCGCGGAGCTTGGCTGCCACCACAGCAGAATAATCTTGAAACATAAGAAGAGAGTGTCCCTCATATTTCACAGCAGACATAGCCCGAAATGTCCGAAACATTAGCATTTTGTCCTGAAAATTAAGTAACTTAAAAATAACAGGGCGAGGGCGGGCATTGGATTCGGGATTTGGAGGTCCAAGTCTGTGGGCTTGTTCGACTATCATGTAGCCAGGGCGGTCAGGCAAATTAAGTGCTGGTGGGAGCCAGGAGGAAGTAAAGTGGTGGAGATCCTTTACCTACTCGGGAATGCCGATGACACAGAGATTGTTTCGGCGGCTCCGGTTTTCCAGATAATAGAATTTATCTTGGAGCTGCTCTATCACATGGTCCTTATCTTTAAGCTGAGCAGCATAGGACTGTACAGTGTCCTTCTGCTGCCAAAATTTTGGTGGAATGGGCGGACAACTGGGTTATGATCGAGTCCAATGAGGATTGAAAGGAAAGAAGTCTTGCATCTATTTTTGGCATAAGTTCCTTTGTAATAGAGTCAGCAATGGTTTGTAGGGATTCTTTAGACATGACAGAGTAAGAATCTGGTGATTCAGAAGATTTGGTGGCCTGTGCCCTGGTTTTAGTAGCCTTGGAGCTACTGGGATTTACAAATTTTTCCATGTAGATGAAGATAAAAAATTAATAGAAATGTACTTGTAAGGAGAGGGGAGACGTCTTAGTCGAGATTTAAGTGCAAGAACCTAAATAACTAAGTAGTTTAGGTAGGACATCACAGAGAATTGGTCCTGAGGAGACCCAAGATGGTTTAAGGAATGCGGACCCCTCAAAAGATCATAAAGGTAAACAGGCTGAAAATGGTACTCAGTTGGAACCGGTATCCACAGCAGTTTAGAAGACGAGCCCTTAAGAGAGGCGTCTGTGTATAAAAGAGAGCACTGAGTGCTACTCAGCATTGTTATCCGGAGTGGTAGTATATTGCAGCCTGTATCAATGCGCTATTTTAGTTATGAGCAGTAGATGATGTGTGGCCCAGCTACTCCAGGCACACATATTCCAGGAAAATGCACAGGAAGGTAACCGTGAGGCTTCATATTCATTCACGTCACTCACATTTCCCAACACACCCACTAGGGGTATAAAAGGCAGTGACACGTAGCAGTCAGGGTTCAGTCTGGACTTGGAGGGAGAGGAGTTCAGTCAGAGTCAGTCTAGTTCCTGTCTCAGGACAAGACACACTGTTCAGTTTCACTTCAGTCTAGTCTTGGAGGAAGTGGAGTGCAGACTAGATTCTGGCAGAGCAAGTTCATGAAGTGGAGTCTGGTTTGAGTGTAAGGAGTCACTCTAGCCCAGTCAGAACTACAAAGCCAGTACCTCAGCACAAGCTACCTGTATTCCTTGGAAAGTGGAAGGTGACTCTCGGAGCTACAGCGTGTACACAGTTTGACAGAGTTCCTGTGCGCTGCTCTGGACAGGGTCTGAGAAAGGAAGGGAAGAAGGAAGGTAATCACAGGAGCTGTAACAGTGAGTGTACTAGGAACTGTTCAGTGAGCTCTGAAGAAAGCTGACATTCACAACATCGCTACTTGTGCTTATGTTAAGAGCAAGAGCAGGACGAGGGGCACAGTGGAGAAAGATAGAGACAAGTGCATCAGGTACCGGATTACCCGCACTAATTCACCGGACACCGGGGTCCGAAGCGTTGCTAGTGCTTTACGCCTAGTAATAAGAAACACCGGAGGCCTTCCTGGACTTCAAGTCACAGAAGGTAGCCCTAAGCGCTGATACGTAAACGGAGTCAGGTAGAACAAGGACTTTGAGTAGGACCCTACAAAAGTAAGGACTCTGTTCTCACCAACTAGAAGGCTCTACCACAATGTCGGCCGGGCGTTGCAGCTATTGAACAAGCTGGAGATTAACAGAGTTAACTTGACTTCATGCAAGTTTGTACTCACATACATATAGAGTTAAAGGAGGCCTCTAACCTGCTCAGCGGTTATCCTGAATGTGCATTCTCCACCCCGACCAGCTTCCCGGGACCTGCCTGAAACATCTGCAAGTAAAGGTATGGAAAGAGATTGCCTTGTGTGAGACTGCTTTATTACCTACACCCTGCACCACCATAGACTTCCAGGGACCAGTCTCGCCTGTGGGAGACTCACCATCCAGCTGCCTCATAACATCCCCTAGGAAGCTCCATATAGCAGCGCTGGTCAAATTGATCAGAAACCACAGGTGGCGTCACGAACTATCTATTACTACAATTCCCCTGTAAATATCCCCCATTGTATGAGCGCCCAGGGCCACGGACCGAGTCCTGCTGCCAGTGACAAACCCCATAGACTTTAATGGGCTCGGTACCGAGTACCCCATAGCCCTGGTACATAGTGCGACTCATCTTTGGCATCACGAACAGGATACGAAGCTTGCAAAATTGTGAGTCCTGTGTTGCCTATATTGACTGTTTTATGCAGAAAAGACTGTTTTGTCATTTTTGGCGCCAAATACCGCCATTTTTACCGCCATATTCGCGCCCTGAGGCGCTGGTGAAGAAGGTGGGCGTGCATTCGTGGGCGTACCCCCCCCCTGTGGCGCGAAAGTTATGGCCGCCCCCAAAAAGAGCTGTACCTGATCCTCTATGTCATGGAGAAGGTGGATGCGGTGCTGGAAGATGTGGCCCGCCACCGCAAAGGAATGAAGGAGATTGAGAAACGCTGGCGTACCCGGAAACAGCGGCTGCTGTGGGACGCCGTGCTCACCCCTCCAGGAACGAAATCGTTGCCTGCGTCCCCTGTGCCACCAACGCCAGCGGCTGAAGGGAAACCCGAGACCAGCTATGAAGGAGCTGAACCCGACTCCACCGAGGAAGCGGCGGGAGACGGACCGGTATACCAGCCAGGCCAGGAGGCCACAGCGGAGCACAGTCCCCCGGTAGGGACACCGGAGGGAACCCAGCCGTCAGTGATGGAGAGCGACTGGGAAGAGATGGAGCAGCGACAGCAGCAGGTTAGTGCGTCCCCAATTGAGCCACTACACAAGCCAACATCTTATGCTGTAACAGCGTCCCCAGAGGAGGACAGGCCCTGCGGCCTAGAGGACCGGAGTGAACCGGCTCTGCAGGTAACCAGCGATGATATCCCTGCTGCAGATGATGACACCCTGCTGGAACCCCCGACACCCCCACCAGCCCAGTGCACACCAGCCACACAGACCCCGATGGTGGAATCGATGATCCTGGTGTTAGGCACTGGGCCCATGAATAGGAACGGTCCTGTGCTGGCACCGCCACCAGGTGTCACCCCAAGCAAAGATGAAACACAGTAGGACCCAGACAGGGGTTTACTGCAACTGAACATGTATAAAGTTTTGAAGAAAGTTTGATGAAGAAGTTTATTGAAGAAGAATTTGCACTTTATTGAAACGTTTTGATAATGTTTATTACTATGCTTATTTAAAGTAGAATACCCGGCTAGGTAAAGAGTTAAAGTATTAATGTGATTTCTCTTGATATGTCTTGATATGTGTTTTATCATGCATGGACTGCGTGGCTGTGGACTGTGCCAGCCCAAAGACTTTTAATGTAAATAGTTTGCGCTTCGGTGCTACATCTTGGTTTTACAAAAAGCCATAACTACCTCTGAAAGAAAACCCGTGTGGTGTGGCCTTGAGTGAGGTCTGCTGCTCAGAAGTCCTGCAGCCCACCCAGGACCCACGTGGGAGGTTTGGTGCGGGTCCTCCACAAGAATCTTGCCTTGTATTTATGAAAGTGTTTTTGATACTTTTATATTTTTCTAATGTACAAATTGTAACGTTCAAGAATTCTTACCTCCCGCAAGGGATGTGTTAAAATGTTGTTGTTATATGCAAAACAAAATGTTTTCTTTTCTCTTTTACAGCCCGGGAGTGCTGTGTTTAACCAAGGGGGGATGTGTGGCCCAGCTACTCCAGGAACACATATTCCAGGAAAATGCACAGGAAGGTAACCGTGAGGCTTGATATTCATTCACGTCACTCACATTTCCCAACACACCCACTAGGGGTATAAAAGGCAGTGACACGTAGCAGTCAGGGTTCAGTCTGGACTTGGAGGGAGAGGAGTTCAGTCAGAGTCAGTCTAGTTCCTGTCTCAGGACAAGACACACTGTTCAGTTTCACTTCAGTCTAGTCTTGGAGGTAGTGGAGTGCAGACTAGATTCTGGCAGAGCAAGTTCATGAAGTGGAGTCTGGTTTGAGTGTAAGGAGTCACTCTAGCCCAGTCAGAACTACAAAGCCAGTACCTCAGCACAAGCTACCTGTATTCCTTGGAAAGTGGAAGGTGACTCTCGGAGCTACAGCGTGTACACAGTTTGACAGAGTTCCTGTGCGCTGCTCTGGACAGGGTCTGAGAAAGGAAGGGAAGAAGGAAGGTAATCACAGGAGCTGTAACAGTGAGTGTACTAGGAACTGTTCAGTGAGCTCTGAAGAAAGCTGACATTCACAACATCGCTACTTGTGCTTATGTTAAGAGCAAGAGCAGGACGAGGGGCACAGTGGAGAAAGATAGAGACAAGTGCATCAGGTACCGGATTACCCGCACTAATTCACCGGACACCGGGGTCCGAAGCGTTGCTAGTGCTTTACGCCTAGTAATAAGAAACACCGGAGGCCTTCCTGGACTTCAAGTCACAGAAGGTAGCCCTAAGCGCTGATACGTAAACGGAGTCAGGTAGAACAAGGACTTTGAGTAGGACCCTACAAAAGTAAGGACTCTGTTCTCACCAACTAGAAGGCTCTACCACAATGTCGGCTGGGCGTTGCAGCTATTGAACAAGCTGGAGATTAACAGAGTTAACTTGACTTCATGCAAGTTTGTACTCACATACATATAGAGTTAAAGGAGGCCTCTAACCTGCTCAGCGGTTATCCTGAATGTGCATTCTCCACCCCGACCAGCTTCCCGGGACCTGCCTGAAACATCTGCAAGTAAAGGTATGGAAAGAGATTGCCTTGTGTGAGACTGCTTTATTACCTACACCCTGCACCACCATAGACTTCCAGGGACCAGTCTCGCCTGTGGGAGACTCACCATCCAGCTGCCTCATAACATCCCCTAGGAAGCTCCATATAGCAGCGCTGGTCAAATTGATCAGAAACCACAGGTGGCGTCACGAACTATCTATTACTACAATTCCCCTGTAAATATCCCCCATTGTATGAGCGCCCAGGGCCACGGACCGAGTCCTGCTGCCAGTGACAAACCCCATAGACTTTAATGGGCTCGGTACCGAGTACTTCATAGCCCTGGTACATAGTGCGACTCAATGGCAGCAGAGCTCCAATTTAACTGATATGTTGGCTGAAGTAGTAAATCAGGGATCAGGTGGCTTTTGGAGTAGATAGTCTCCTGCTTTATATGTGTCCTCTTGGCGGGGAGAGGGTGTCTGGGGTGTCAAGAAAGTTCTGTCCCAGTAGCTGCCCCCACCAAAGGTAACCAGTGCCACAGATATTAGGCCAGTGCCTGGATCCTCTCAAAACCCCTCTCTCAGTCACAGTTATTGGTGTTTCTTAACAAGCTCCTCTGGCCACTATTGGGGAAAGGCAACAGCACTGCTCAGGCTACAGTAGAGGAAATCTCCTGCAGTGTCCCTCTAAGACCTCTTTCACACATCTGTTTTGCGCCTGATGGCGCGATCCGGCCTTTTTTTGTAAAACCGGATTCGGCGAAATGTAATGCATGATCCGGTTTTCTCCCATTGACTAACATTAGCGCCGGATCGCGCCGCATGGCCTTGCGGCGCGTCCGTTTTTTGCCGGATCCGGTGTCTGGTCGCATTCTGGCATCTGGAAAAAAACGGCAACTGTAGCGTTTTTGTTTCCGGCGAAAAAGCCGGAAGCGCCAGATCCGGCGCTTCCGGCTTTTGTCACAATGAAAGTCTATGAGCGCTGGAATGCGCCGGATCCGTTTTTTTTAATTGTTAGCCCAGCCCACAGCAAACATATATAAAGCATGCAGTGGGACACTCAGCCATTATCATGCAGCCATCCAGGAGAAGAAGAAGAGCCAGCCAACCACCCTTACCACCACCAACAACTGAAGACATGGAGGAGAGGACATCTGACAGCAGACGGTAAATATCACATCCCCCATTCCCAAAAAATTTTATCATTTTTTTCTTTTTCAGCCAGGGCCATGGAATATACATATATTCACTGGCCCTTTTTGTGTCTTTATTCCACAGCAGACAACGCGAAAGACAGGCACCAGCAAGGGGGGAGCAGCAGCAGCAAGACCCAGAGGAGGAGAGGAGATCGGACAGCAGACGGTAAATATCACATCCCCCATTCCCAGAAAATTTTATCAATTTTTTCTTTTTTAGCCAGGGCCATGGAATATACATATATTCCATGGCCCTTTTTGTGTCTTTATTCCACAGCAGACGACGCAAAAGACAGGCACCGGCAAGGGGGGAGCAGCAGCAGCAAGACCCAGAGGAGGAGAGGAGATCGGAAAGCAGACGGTAAATATCACATCTCCATTCCCAGAAAATGTAATCAATTTTTTTCTTTTTCAGCCAGGGCCATGGAATATACATATATTCCATGGCCCTTTTTGTCTCTTTATTCCACAGCAGACGATGCCAAAGACAGGCACCGGCAAAGGGGGAGCAGCAGCAGCAGCAAGACCCAGAGGAGGAGAGGAGATCGGACAGCAGACGGTAAATATCACATCCCCCATTCCCAAAAAATGTAATCAATTTTTTCTTTTTCAGCCAGGGCCATGGAATATACATATATTCCATGGCCCTTTTTGTCTCTTTATTCCACAGCAGAGAACGGCAAACGCAGGCAGCGGCAGCTGCATTAGCAGCATTAGCTGCTGAAGCAGCAGCGGAAGCAGCAGCAGCTCCACCACCAGAACCGGAGTCAAGGGAGCTGCTGCCTCAGGAAGACTCATCTTTTTCTGGGATCCCTCCCTCTCATCGTCAGCATTTGGCGGTAAAAAATTTATTTATTTTTTTTCATAATCCATCTGTGGGATATATGTATTCATTGTCTTTTTTTAATAACAGGAATCGCAAGATGAAGAGGAGCTCCAGAAGAAGAAGGACGGGGTGGAGAGATACCCGGAGTGGGCTCACAATTCGTAAGTATCCTGCATCAATCGCAGAAACACAACATCACACTACACACAACACATAGAAAACTATTTAGTACATACATCACACAGCACCCAACACATATGCCTATATCCCAATTTTTTGTTTTTTCTTTTAGTCTCCCGGATCTGGTACTCGGCAAAGAGGTCCTCACAGTGCCTCCCAGTGTCGTCGGCGTGAGAGACGCGGCGGTCACCATCGTGTAAGTATATAACTTTTTTTTTTACTTGGTAGTGTGGAGGCTAATGTACTTTTTATTTTCTCTTTTTCTTTAACAGGCTTCACAGCGTGCTCCCGACTTGGACGGTGAGGAGGAGGAGGGGATAGATGTTGACCTCCTCATCGATCTGGTCTGAGAAAGGGAGCCGCTGTGGAACATGGGGGACCGCCGCCATTCTGATCTGATAGTGACCCGACGGCTCTGGGAGGAAGCCGCATCGCTAATGGTGGACCGCTGGGAGGACCTCGATGTTCGGGCCCAGACTAAACACCGTAAGTATAGTTCAGGTTGCTGACTGTAAAGCTGTGTTTCCCAAACTTCAGTCCTCGTGGCCCCCACGGGTCATGTTTTCAGGATTGCCTTTTGTGCAACACTATGGAAATCCTGAAAACATGACCCATGGGGGCCACGAGGACTGAAGTTTGGGAAACACTGATATTGTATACTAACCAATTTGTGCTTTCTCATTTCAGGGGAGAGAATTGTGAAGCGGTGGCGGTCTGTGAGGGATCGCTTCAAGAAGGAGTTCAACAAGGAGATGCGGGCCCCGAGTGGATCTGCAGGACGCCGGAGCAAATATAAGTATGCGAGAGCCCTGGCGTTCCTGCGGGCAACAATGGTCACCAGAAGGTAAATATTCAAAAGGAAATATTAACATGTCTAACAAATTTTTTTTTCAGCCAGGGCCATTGCGTATCACGATATTAATTGTATTTTTTCTCTTTATTCCACAGCACGGTGACCAGCACTCGGGCGCCCGCAGAGTTGATCCCTTCTGGGGCGATCCCTCAGGAGACCGACACCGCGAGACACTTCGACCGCCCCGGTACATCTGCACCTTCCCAGCCTTCCCTCACATCCGATCCCGCAGTCCCATCCACCAGCACGGGAGCATCGTGGCCGCCTGCATTCCATGAATCTGCTGGTGAGGAGATAGCATTCCCTTTACCCCACCCTTCTGCCACTGCCACCTCTAGTACACCTGCGGCTACTGGTCGGCAGCGGCAGAAGGGTCAGGAAAGGGGCTATGCGCCCGAGTTCTTGCATTTGAATGTATCTTTCCAGAACTGTCTGAAAGTATTATCTGAACAACTTGCCACAGGCATTAATCAGATAAACACCAACATTTTGGAGGTGAAGACACTTCTGCAAACCATGCATTCGGAAGCAAGAACATCTTCAAATCACAGCTTTTTTAGGTCTGTAGCCGAGCGCATGGATACACTATCTACTGACCAGCAGATGTATGTAATACATACGTGCCACGCTGCTCTAGTGCAGGCTACCACCCAACCTCCTCCATCCACCCCACTCGTTCCTCCACCTGCCCCCCCTCCAGCCACTGTCCCTCCTCCCCTTCCTATTCAATACCAGCCATCTCCCCCGTTCCAGCCACCTCCCCAGTACCAACCACCTCCCCACTACCAGCCACCTCCCCAACTCCAGTCACCTCACCAACTCCAGTCACCTCACCAACTCCAGTCACCTCCACAGTACCAGCAACGTCCCCAGTACCAGCCACCTACCCCGTACCACACTCCTGCCTCTTACCAACCTCCTTCCCCGTTCCAATTCCCAACCATATCACCTGCTCCTCCAGTCCCTTCCCCACCCTCCTCTCCACCACCCATCACCTGTTCTGCCTCCAACTTGTCCTCCCATTCTATTACTCTTTCCACCCTTCACCTCTTACTGTTCCTTCCCACCACCATCCCAGTCCTCTCTCCACACTCCCACCGTTGAAGTGTCCCGCAGCCCCTCCAGCAGTATTTCCACCCCACATTATACTCAGCTTTAAAAATTGTACATATTTTTTTTACCAAAAAAAAAGACTTTGAATAAAAAATAAATTTTATTAAAAAATCTACATTTACAAACATTATATTAAAAAAAAAAATTTTCAATAAAAGTTACATTGGTTTATTACAATTGTTGTCTGTCATTTATTTATAAGATGTTAAGTTAAAAATGTTGTGAAACAGGTAAACATATTTGGGTACACAAACACCAACATCACTGAGGGTAATAGGTAAAAAACATCTACATAACTTTGGGTAAAAGGTACATAAATTTAACCTTTTTGCCAAAGTTGTGTCCCGGGTTGTGTAGTATCCAAAGTATTTTAACTTTTTCCCAAACTTGTGTACTTTGTTAGGTTATTCCCAACAAGGTACATAATTTTTGAAAAAAGCTGAAATACTTTGGCTAAGTGCACACGCTCAGGAATATTTGCGTTTTTTTGCTTTTTTTTCCGCGATTTTCCGCGGTAAAAACGCGAAAAAAACGCAAGCATTAAGAATCCTATACATGTTAATTGATTCCACATGTTTTGGTCACATGTTGCGTTTTTTTCTGCGAAAAAAACGCTTCGCGGAAAAAATAGCAACATGTTCATTAATTTTGCGGAATGTAAGCGGTTCATGTGCGATGGTACCCAGGGTCTGGAGGAGAGGAGACTTTCCTCCAGGCCCTGGGTACCATATCCCTGGTAAAACAATAATTAAAATAAAAAAATTGATATTCTCACCTTCGGCGGCCCCCGCAGCTTTCCCGCCTTCAGCGACGCTCCCGGCAACTACCGGTCCCAGTAATGCATTGCGAGAATCACCCAGATGGCGTAGCGGTCTCGCGTGATGCTACGTCATCGGGGTGATTTGTCGCAAAGGACTCCTGGGACCGGGAGTTGCCGGGAGCGTCGCTGAAGGCAATAAATATTTACCCTTTTCGCTAAGTTGAGTGCCGAGTTCTCTTTTCATTATCTTCACGGTGTAGGAACCTACTCTGGCACCTTTCAGGCTGTGCACATGATTTATCTTTATTCTCTCTTTAAGTTGATTGCAGTCAATAGGACACGCCATTGGCTGTCATAATCCAAAGCGCGCACTCCCACCATCTGTCTGGCTCTTGTGAGGCAGTAATTGAAAATGCGTTTTGTTTGGTTCAATCCTCTGCTGGAGTACGGTTTCAAGAGGTGTTCGGACAGCTGGAATGCCTCATCACCTACACAGACAAAAGGCATAGGGGGCCCAGAGGTTTGAGGCAGCGGCCTAGGGGGTGGGAACTGAAAAGTGTTTCCGTACAGTCTCTGACCCATAGCAGAAAGTTTGAACACTTGTGAGTCATTGGACAGTCCATAAGCCCCAATGTCCACAGCAATAAATTTGAACTCTGCAATAGCCATAAGGACGACAGAAAAATATTTTTTGTAGTTGAAGAACTCCGATCTGGTTCCTGCAGGCTTTAGAATGCGGATGTGTTTGCCATCAACATCGCCCAGGCAATTTGGAAACTGGCAGATCCGGAGAAAATTGGTCCGCTATTTCAATCCACCGGTCTGTAGTTGGCTCTGGAACAAATTCTCCAACCAAAGAGTCCCACAGAGCATGACAAGTGTACTTGATAATGACTGATAGCGTTGAAATTCCCATCAGATACTGGAAATGTAGCGATGACAGCGATTCTCCTGTTGCCAGGAATCTGTAAAAAAAAACAAAAAGAAAAAAAAATTAGTTTACAATCACAGCATTACATAGCAGAACTCAGCTATAACAATTGGAGATACTATAAAAAAAAAGGTTAAAAACTACCAGCAACAACATTCAAGTTACAAGTGTGCTCAAGCGAGCAGATCCAATACATATAGCTTACCTTATAGTGACCATCAGACACTCCGCCGGAGAAATTGAGAAGCGACAATAGGTGTCGGATCTTCGGATTTGTTCTCCAATACGCTCCAGCAAAAAGTCAAAATTTTCTTTCTTCATCCGAAGGTATGCAAAAAATTTCTCCGGATTTTCTCTCAGCTCCATGCACAGTGTTGAATACACCCCACGAGTTTGTCTCTGTGCTGTGATGGGGTGGATCCACATACAGCGTCGTCGGTGGTGCTGACGCATAATGCGCTGCTGTATCTTTCTCTCCTTCTCCATAACTATCACCTTCAAGCGATTGCCTCCGCTGTAAAATCCACCAGATTCTTGAATATATTTCCAATAATAACATCCATCTTCTCTCCAACCTGTACTTGCTCCTCTACAACCTGTCAAAGATGGGCTGTATACAGTATATATATATAGGATTACAGTAGCCAATCACGTTTTTAGGGAGCGTTTTTAAAAAAACCGTATCCGTCGTAATCCGGTTAAAAACGGATAAAACACCGGATGAAACGGATGGGACGGATCCGGTTTTTGGTCAGATGCCCGAGACGGATCCGGCGAAACACCGGATCCGTCTCATCCGGTTTTACATACTATTTGTCGGATCCGGAGCGACGCTGGAAGGCGCCCTCAGGCACAAAACGGTTGTGTGAAAGAGGCCTAAGGCTCCAGGCTGCTCAGTGATTCTGTAGCGGATGGGGAAGTCCCCTGTTGTATAACTGCATAGGAGGAGAGGAAACACAGCTCCCTGCAATCACACAGAACCCGATCAGCAATCCTCCTTCTCTCCCCCTCCAGGTGCAATAAGCAGCAGCATCAGTAGGTAAGGCAACAGATGGGTAGGGAGAGGACTGGTCCCGAGGGTATCTTACTGCCTGCAGGGTCTTCACCACAGATGCAGCAGGGCGGCCCCACCGTGATGGATGATGGTGGCAGGCCTCCCTAAATGCTATGTGCTGAAGGCACAGCCGGACCACCGCTGTAGATCTCTAGTCCCCAATTTTTTATTTTTCTCAAGGAAATTGGACCCCATAAGTTGTTGTCCAATTTGTCCTGAGTACGCTGATACCCCATATGTGGGGGGGGGGGAAACTGTTTGGGCGCACGCAGGCTCGGAAAGGAAGTAATGATGTTTTGGAATGCAGACTTTGATGGGTGTCTGTCATGGTTTACTGGGTTCTTGGATCAGGTAGTCGCGGGGTTAACTTGGTTGGCCTCTTTCTGGGTCCTGGGAGGCTTTTTATAGCCTCACTGTGAAGCCAGCTTTTGTCGTTTATACTCTGACCTTTGGCTGAGTGTGTCTGACCCTTTGCTTGTGCCAGTGCGTTGTGCCTGTGCTTCGTTTTGTCTGTCTGGTTCTGATTTGGCTGTGTCCCTGTTACGAGTTTTGCCTGTCCCTTTTGTACTGCGTTGCTCTGTCTGTGTATGACTCCTTGGCTGTGTTATGGTTATTCTCTGCCTGCTCCTTTGTACTTCGTCGCCCTCTATGTGTATGACCTGGCTATCCTGACCATCCATTCTGTCTATGCCCCTTGGTAACTTTATTTCGTAGTTACCCTTCTAGGAGTTTTCCTTTACCTCCTAGATCTCTGGAGCTTAGGCCACGCCCCTAGGCAGTCACGTGCCTGCAGGTCCTTCGGCCTGAAACATTCTCTACCTGATACTGCTGCCTCTGAGAGACGTGTGGCTGGCTCCGCCCCTTGGCAGTCACATGCTGCGGAAGGTCCTGTTCCTCAGAAACACACATCTTCCCTGCTGCGGTTCTACTATACAGGTATCTTTGGGCACAGTTTGTTCACTCAGGACACACGCACTGGCTCAGTGAGCAAGTGCAGTGCGGTGTCCCTGACATTATAAACGACCATTACATTTTTTTTCTGAGGGGGAGATTTAGGAGTGTTATCCCCATGGATCCCATGCAGGTGTTAGCAGGTCAGGTGAAACATCTGATGCAAAGGTTCCAGGAGTTGAATGTTGAGCAGCGCATGATGGCTCAGACCCAGCAGCAGCTGGTAGATACCGTACAGGGGGCTGTCGCTGTGGGGTCTCTGGGTACTGGTGGTAAGGATGTGTCATTGGTATCTCCTGAATCTCCAGTTAAACTGCCGACTACTTCTCAGGGGATAAAAAATGAGTTCAGAGCCTTCAGGGAGGGGTGTAAACTTTTTTTCTCCCTGAGGCCTCGCTCTTCTGGGATGAGTTCCAGAGGGTGGGGGTCATTATGTCCCTACTTCGGGGGGCCCACAAGCCTGGGCTTTTTCTCTCTCTCCTTCTGCTTCTGAGAGGATGACTGTTGATATGTTTTTTCATGCCCTGGGCCGCATCTATGATGAGCCTGACAGGGTCCATATGGCTGAGGACATGGTAATGAGTGTTCGTCAGGGTAAACATTCAGCCGAGTGGTTCTGTTCGGAGTTCCGACGTTGGGCAGCGGAGGTCTCCTGGAATGATGCCGCCCTTCGAGGGCTATTCGCAGAGGCCTGTCTGAACGTCTCCAGGACGCCCTGGCCCTTCATCCTCCACCTGATACTTTGGAGGACGCCATAACCCAGGCCGTACGAATGGACCGCAGGGGTATCATGCAGTGTGAAACCTCACTGTTTGCTGGCAGCAAAGAGACTGGAGCCACTACTGAGAGTCCGGACATTGGAGAAAAGATTGTCCCACCTGTCCGTCATCTAAGAGGGCGGAAAACTACTAGATCTGGGTAGCGGTCGAGGAGGCTGCCAGACCTTCAGGTACTATTTTCCTCATGTTCTAAAGTCGTATTAAAGGTGGAACTATTGGTAGACAACTATCGTTTTTTCTCGACAGCATTGGTGGACAGTGGTTCATCTCTCAATCTGATCAGTTCCTGTGTCGTCTCCCAACATAAGATAGGGACAGTCAGGCTGGAGACACCCTTAAAATTGTTGCTATCGACTCTCCCCCTCTTACCCGAACAGGGATTCTTATGCTTCCAAAAGGTTTTCTTTGCAGGTCGGTTCTTCCCACAAGGAAGACATGGAATGTTTTTGTCATGGACAAATTGCCCACAGGGCTAGTGCTGGGTATGCCATGGCTTCAACGCCACAACCCGGTGATTGACTGGGAATCAGGGGAGATTATTAAATGGGGATCCCAATGTCTCGACTGTTGCCATAAACCTGTTTATTGTATGAAACTTGCAAAACCTGTCTCAGTGTCTTCTGTTGGTCTGGAGGGTATTCCGGAGTACCTGAAAGACTTTGAGGACGTGTTCTCTGAAAGTGAGGCTGAGGCTCTGCCCCCGCATAGATCATTTGACTGTGCTATTGATCTTGTCCGGGAGCCAAATTGCCCAAGGCCCGTCTGTTTAATTTGTCAGGCCCGGAGCGCCTGGCTATGAAGCAATACATCGCTGAAAGTCTTCGCAAAGGGCATATAAGGCCCTCAGTGTCCCCAGTAGCTGCGGGGTTCTTCTTTGTTAAAAAGAAGGATGGAGGTCTACGTCCCTGCCTCGACTTTCGAGAACTTAATAAAATCACAGTCAGGAAAACATACCCCCTGCTCTGATTCCTGATCTCTGTAACCAGCTCTCTGGGGCCAAGTGGTTTTCAAAATTGGACCTCAGGGGGGCTTATATTTGATAAGAGTACGGGAAGGGGATGAGTGGAAAACTGCTTTTCTTACTACTGAGGGGTTATTTGAGAATCTCGTCATGCCTTTTGGTCTCACCAATGCTCCAGCTGTGTTTCAAAATTTCATTAATGTAGTTTTTTCGGACCTCATTGGCCGTTTTGTTGTGATCTATTTGGATGATATACTGATATATTCCTCTGACAGACATTCACATTTATCACATGTTAAAACTGTGTTTCAAAGACTCAGGGAAAATCATTTATTTGTTAAGCGGAAAAGTTTTTTTGTTCAGGGGCTACATTTTTGGGTTCATAAACTCTCCACAGGGTTTTTGTATGGATCCCCAAAAGGCAAGCCTTTGGAGGGGTCCAGCCTCGGGCTTAGAGGGCCCACGCTTTTTTTGGGGGTTCGCAATTCTATGCTTTTCAAGGGTTTTTTTCGATTGTAAAAACCCCACAATCTCACACTAAAGGGGCAGAGTTAGAACTGGTCCCCGGGCCAAACAATCTTTTTTAACTTTGAAAAATTGTTTCACATCCGCTCCCGTTCGTTCAAAAATGACTCATCCAAGCCCTTTTTTTGGTTGAAGTTGAGCTTCGGGGTTGGGGGGGGGGGGCAGGGGTTTTCACAGGGACCTACTCCTGACTAACCTCAAAACCTTTGCCTATTTCTCGAAAAAAAATTTTTCAGGGTGGAGAAATTAGACGTTGGTAATGAGAACCTTAGCAACAAATTGCGTTCGAGGTGGGGCATTTTTTGGAGGGGGCGCTCACCCCCTCCGTCATCACCGACCACAAAAACCTTAAAATATCAAACTGCTAAAAACTGACTCCTAGGCAAGCCCGTTGTCACTTTTTTTTTCCAGATTTCAATTTTTTAACTTTCGCCC
>JARQOD010007787.1:0-38074 GCA_033576555.1 Oophaga sylvatica
AAAAATGGGGGTCATTTAAGTACGGCTGCTTGGGGGGGCTTATGTCCGCATAAATGCTTTAATACGGCCCAAAGGGGGTGATTTCATACGGCTGCAATGGAAATTTTAAAGAGGCGCTTGGGGAGGGTGCTTTTTAATACGGGATAGGGGTGCATTATAATACGGGCTTTGGGGGTTTTAAAAGTAGGGCTGTTTTGGGGGGCATTAAATAGGCATATGAGAGTGCATATAAGTACGGCTCCATATGGGGGCTTTTATAAGTACGGCTCATATGGAGTAATTATAAGTACGGCTGCATATGGAGGGAGCATTATAAGCATGGTGCATATGGGGGTGCATTAAATACAGCTGCATATGGGGGTGCATTATAATTTACGGCTGAAAAGGGGTGATTATAAGTACGGCTGCATATGGGGTGCATTATAAGTACGGTGCATAGGGAGTACATTATAAGTACGGCTGCATATGGGGTGCATTATAAGTCGGCTGCATATGGAGGTAAAAATTAATAAGTAAGGCTCATATGGGGTGCATTATAAGTAAGGTGCATATGGAGGTGCATTATAAGTAACGCTGCATATGGGGGTACATTATAAGTACACTGCATAGGGGGTGCATTATAAGTAAGGCTGCATATGGGGGTGCATTATAAGTACGGCTCCATATGGGGGTGCATTATAAGTACGGCTGCATATGGAGGTACATTATAAGTAAGGCTGCATATGGGGGTGCATTATAAGTAAGGCTGCATATGGGGTGCATTATAAGTAAGGCTGCATATGGGGGTGCATTATAAGTAAGGCTGCATATGGGGGTGCATTATAAGTAAGGCTGCATATGGGGTACATTATAAGTAAGGCTGCATATGGAGGTACATTATAAGTAAGGCTGCATATGGGGTGCATTATAAGTACGGCTGCATATGGAGGTACATTATAACTAAGGCTGCATATGGGGTGCATTATAAGTAAGGCTGCATATGGGGGTGCATTATAAGTAAGGCTGCATATGGGGTACATTATAAGTAAGGCTGCATATGGAGGTACATTATAAGTAAGGCTGCATATGGGGGTGCATTATAAGTACGGCTGCATATGGAGGTACATTATAACTAAGGCTGCATATGGGGGTGCATTATAAGTATGGTTGCATATGGGGTGCATTATAAGTAAGGCTGCATATGGAGTACATTATAAATAAGGCTGCATATGGGGTACATTATAAGTAAGGCTGCATATGGGGTGCATTATAAGTACGGCTGCATATGGGGTGCATTATAAGTAAGGCTGCATATGGGGTGCATTATAAGTAAGGCTGCATTTGGTGTGCATTATAAGTAAGGCTGCATATGGAGGTACATTATAACTAAGGCTGCATATGGCGGTGCATTTATAAGTATGGTTGCATATGGGGTGCATTATAAGTAAGGCTGCATATGGGGGTGCATTATAAGTAAGGCTGCATATGGAGTACATTATAAGTAAGGCTGCATATGGGGGTGCATTATAAGTACGGCTGCCTATGGGGGTGCATTATAGGTAAGGCTGCATATGGAGGTGCATTATAAGTATGGCTGCATATGGGGAGTGCAATATAAGTACGGCTGCATATGGGGTGCATTATAAGTACGGCTGCATATGGAGGTACATTATAAGTACGGCTGCATATGGAGGTGCATTATAAGTACGGCTGCATATGGGGGTGCATTATAAGTGCGGCTGCATATGGAGGTGCGTTATAAGTACGGCTCCATATGGAGATGCATTATAAGTATGGCTGCATATGGAGTACATTATAAGTACGGCTGCATATGGGGTGCATTATAAGTAAGGCTGCATATGGGGTGCATTATAAGTAAGGCTGCATATGGGGGTGCATTATAAGTACGGCTGCATATGGGGGTGCATTATAAGTACGGCTGCATATGGGGTGCATTATAAGTACGCCTCCATATGGAGATGCATTATAAGTACGGCTGCATATGGAGTACATTATAAGTACGGCTGCATATGGGGGTGCATTATAAGTAAGGCTGCATATGGGGTGCATTATAAGTACGGCTGCATATGGGGGTGCATTATAAGTAAGGCTGCATATGGGGGTACATTATAAATAAGGCTGCATATGGGGGTGCATTATAAGTACGGCTGCATATGGAGGTACATTATAAGTAAGGCTGCATATGGGGGTGCATTATAAGTACGGCTGCATATGGGGTGCATTATAAGTAAGGATGCATATGGGGTACATTATAAGTACGGCTGCATATGGGGTGCATTATAAGTACGGCTGCATATGGGGGTGCATTATAAGTACGGCTGCATATGGGGGTGCATTATAAGAAAGGGCTGCATATGGAGTACATTTTAAGTACGGCTGCATATGGGGGTGCATTATAAGTAAGGCTGCATATGGGGTGCATTATAAGTAAGGCTGCATATGGAGTACATTATAAGTACGGCTGCATATGGGGGTGCATTATAAGTAAGGCTGCATATGGGGTGCTGTCATCTTTGGGTAACTGAGGAGTGCAGGTAAAAAAGGCAATACACCAGAGCAGTTGGAATCTATGGGATTGCAGTACCCTGACTAACCACCACAACTAGAGGCAGCCGTGGAGCGTTCCTACGTTGGTCCTAGACGCCTCGTCACAGCCTGAGAAACTAACTACACCTAAAGATAGAAATAGGAAAGCTATCTGCCCCGGAGCAGATCCCAAAGATAATAGAAAGCCCCCAAACATGTAATGGCGGTTAGACAAGAGGAAATACTGACACAGAAAGAAAATAGAATGAGCAAACGCTGGGGCCCAAACTATCTAAATAGAAAAGGATAGGAAGGGCACTTACTGCAATCCCAGAAAACCCTGAAAAACACCAACTCTACTAATTTCAAAATCACCTGAGATCACACGACCTCTACCACCTAAATTAGCTCTCTGGTGTAACAAAATCAAAACAGCAGCCACTGAAAAAACTGGAAAAAGCAAAAGAACAAAACTCAGTGGCTGAACTAAACTGAGAAGGCAGAAGCCCCCGAGGGGACCCAGAAGGCCCCCAAAGAAGTGCAGGACAAAATGCAAAAATATAGCAACAACACAAAAGAAGAAAAATTCTTATCTGGTAGCAGGAGATGCAGACACGACACAGCAGGCTACAAGGGAAACTGGAATGAAGGATTCAGACCAGAACAATTGATCACCGGCAACCCTGATGGGAAAATGACTCCCTTATATAAGACCAGTCAGTAACACCTGATTCCCAGTCCTCACAATCTTCACTAGTACTGCTTGTAACCACCAGAGGGAGCCTCTGCTCAGAACTCATCTCAAACCCATTCACAACAGTACCCCCCCCTTGAGGAGGGGTCACCGAACCCTCATTTGAGCAACCAGGTCGGTCAGGATGAGTTCTATGATACGCACGGATAAGTCTCCTAGCATGGATGTCCGAAGCAAACACCCAAGAATTGTCTTCCTGACCATAACCTCTCCATTTAACCAAATACTGGAGTCTTCGTCTAGAAAAACGAGAATCCAATATTTTCTCAACCACATACTCCAGATTGCCCTCAACCAAAACAGGGTCAGGAGGCACAGTAGCAGGAACCACTGGCTCAACAAACCTCTTCAACAAGGACTTGTGGAACACGTTATGGATCTTAAATGTCCCTGGAAGAAGCAAACGAAAAGAAACAGGATTAATAATCTCCATGATCTTATAAGGTCCAATGAACCTAGGCTTAAATTTAGGAGATGCTACTCTCATAGGAATATTCTTTGAGGACAACCAGACCAAGTCCCCCACTTTAAACCGAGGACCATCAGTCCTATGCCGGTTAGCAAACCGCTGGGCCTTCTCCTGAGAGAGGGACAACCTCTCCACTACCTGGTCCCAAATCTGTTGCATACGCTCAACAACAGAGTCAACACCTGGACAGACAGAAGCTTCCGTCTGTCCTGAAGAAAATCGAGGGTGAAAACCAGAATTACAGAAAAACGGAGACATCAAAGTGGCAGAGCTAGCCCTATTATTAAGAGCAAACTCAGCCAAAGGCAAAAAAGAGACCCAGTCATCCTGATCAGCAGACACAAAGCATCTTAGATAAGTCTCTAATGTCTGGTTTGTTCTCTCAGTTTGACCATTGGTCTGAGGATGAAATGCCGAGGAGAAAGACAATTGAACACCCAGTTTAGAACAAAAAGTCCTCCAAAATCTGGAAACAAACTGGACTCCTCTGTCAGACACAATGTTCTCAGGAATGCCGTGTAAACGAACCACGTGCTGAAGAAACAACGGCACCAATTCAGAGGAGGAAGGCAACTTAGGTAATGGCACAAGATGTATCATTTTGGAAAACCTATCACAAATTACCCAGATGGTGGTCATTCTCTGAGAAACAGGAAGATCGGAAATGAAATCCATAGAGATATGGGTCCATGGTCTCTTGGGCACAGGCAATGGCATCAACAAACCATTAGAGCGAGAGCAAGGCTTGGAGCGAGAGCAAGTCCCGCAGGACTGCACAAATTTCCTGACATCGCGAGACAAGGTAGGCCACCAAAAGGACCGACTAACCAAGTCTCTGGTACCAAAAATTCCGGGATGCCCAGCCAATGCGGAACAATGAATCTCAGACATCACACTCTTTTTCCATTGGTCCGGGACAAACAATTTTCCAACAGGGCAGCGCTCGGGCCTATCCTCCTGACACCCCTCCAGAGCAAGTCTCAAATTGGGCGAGATGGCGGAAAGAACTACACCCTCTTTCAAAATAACAGAAGGATCAGATAACTCAGGAGAGTCCGCAAGGAAACTCCTCGAGAGGGCATCCGCCTTAACATTCTTAGTGCCAGGAAGAAAGGAAACCACAAAATTAAAACGTGTGAAAAACAAGGCCCACCTGGCCTGTCTAGGATTGAGTCGCTTGGCAGATTCCAGATAGACCAGATTCTTATGGTCCGTAAGGACCACCACCTGATGTTTGGCTCCCTCCAGCCAATGTCTCCACTCTTCAAAAGCCCACTTCATGGCCAATAACTCCCGATTACCCACGTCATAATTACGTTCAGTAGGAGAAAATTTTCGAGAGAAAAAGGCACAAGGGTTACTTTTAGAGGTCTCTGGATCTTTTTGGGACAAAACGGCACCTGCCCCAATTTCAGAGGCATCAACCTCCACCTGAAATGGCAGAGAAACATCAGGCTGCCGTAGAACAGGAGCAGAAGTGAATCTCTGCTTAAGTTCCTGAAATGCAGAGACTGCCTCAGGAGGCCAATTCACCACATCAGAACCCTTTCTGGTCAAATCAGTTAATGGTTTAACAATAACCGAGAAATTACCAATAAATTTACGATAAAAATTGGCAAAACCCAAAAATCTCTGAAGAGCCTTTAATGAAGTAGGTTGGACCCAATCACAGATGGCCTGAACCTTGACCGGGTCCATTTCAATAACAGATGGGGACAAAATGAATCCCAGAAATGAGATCTTCTGTACGCCAAAAAGACACTTTGATCCCTTCACATACAGAGCATTATCCCTCAAAATCTGGAACACAGTCCGAACATGTTTCACATGAGAGTCCCAGTCATTAGAAAAAATCAAGATATCATCCAAATAAACAATCAGAAATTTGTCCACAAAATCCCTGAAAATGTCATTCATGAAGGACTGGAAGACGGAAGGGGCATTAGTGAGCCCAAAGGGCATCACTAGGTACTCAAAATGCCCTTCAGGGGTATTGAATGCCGTCTTCCATTCATCCCCGTGCTTAATGCGAATAAGGTTATACGCCCCCCTGAGGTCAAGCTTGGTAAACCAAGTAGCGTTTTTCACCCTGGAAAACAGGTCAGAAATCAAGGGTAACGGGTATTGATATTTCACTGTAATATTGTTCAAGAGACGATAATCAATACACGGCCTTAATGAACCATCTTTTTTGGCCACAAAGAAAAAACCGGCACCTAAGGGTGAAGAGGATGGTCTGATATGACCCTTCTCCAATGATTCCTTGATATAAGACCGCATAGCGTCATGTTCAGGTACAGACAAGTTAAAAAGGCGACCTTTAGGGAATTTACTACCCGGCACTAATTCAATAGCGCAGTCATAGCTCCTATGGGGAGGTAAGGATGCAGATTTACTTTCGCTAAACACATCAGAAAAATCAAACAAAAAGTCAGGAACATCCTGAGCTTGGGGGAGGCAGAAAAAACAGGAGTGTTGGTATTAACACATTGGCAGCCCCAACTGGTTACAGACACAGATTTCCAATCCAAAACAGGATTATGAGACTGTAACCAAGGGAAACCCAGCACGATAATGTCATGCAGATTATATAGAACCAAAAATTTGCAGCACTCCTGGTGATCAGGTTCAACCCTCATTATCACCTGAGTAGAAAACTGGGGTTTATTCTCAGCCAAAGGGTAGAATCGATCCCCAGTAGGGGAATAGACTTCTGTAGGGGTATCAAGGGAAACCCACAACGTTTAGCAAAATCATAATCCATCAGGTTAATAGCTGCTCCAGAATCAACGAAAGCCTGAGCAGAAAATGAGGACAGAGAGCATATCAGAGTGACAGTTAATAAAAACTTAGTCTGAACACTACCCAAGACAACTGAGCATGCAAAACGTCTTCCCCGCTTAGGGCAGACTGAAATAGCATGAGAGGCATCACCACAGTAGAAACATAACCTATTGCGCTTTCGAAACTCATGACGCTGTGCCCCAGACACCACTCCATCACACTGCATGGGCTCAGAAGCTGGCTCACAAGGCAACACCACTCCATGCATACTTCTCCGCTCACGCAAACGTCTGTCAATTTGAATCGCTAATGACATAGAATCATTGAGACCAGAGGGGACAGGGAATCCCACCATAACATCCTTTACATTATCCGACAGACCCTTCCGGAAAAGGGCCGCCAAAGCGTCGTCATTCCATTTGGTCAGGACTGCCCACCTACGGAATCTCTGACAGTATAACTCAGCGTCATCAAGCCCCTGATTTAATGCCAACAAGGCTTTTTCAGCTTGATCAGTGACATTAGGCTCATCGTACAATAACCCCAAAGCCTGAAAAAACGCATCAACATCACTCAAAACAGGATCCCCAGGTATCAGGGAAAAAGCCCAATCCTGAGGATCGCCGCGCAGGAGAGAGATGATAATTTGAACCTGCTGCGCTGCGTTTCCTGAGGACTTAGATTTTAAGGCAAAAAACTATTTACAATTATTTTTGAAATTCTGAAACTTAGCTCGATCCCCTAAAAATAAATCTGGCATGGGGATCCTAGGTTCCACAACAGGCAACCCAGCAAGATAGATAGCAATACTCCGAACCTCAGTGGCAAGCTGATCCACACGGCCAGACAACTGTGCAAACTCCATTGGGAGAAAAGATCCTCCCCAGCACCCAGAGATACAGAGGGAAAAAAAAAAAAAAAAAAATGCAACAAACAGAAAAATATCTCTGACAACTCTGACAACCTTTTTTCTATCACAGTATTTTTTCCCTTCTGTGAGTACCATACAATTTTCAATTTTTAGGCCGGTGATACTGTTATGTTTCGGTAACTGAGGAGTGCAGGTAAAAAAGGCAATACACCAGAGCAGTTGGAATCTATGGGATTGCAGTACCCTGACTAACCACCACAACTAGAGGCAGCCGTGGAGCGTTCCTACGTTGGTCCTAGACGCCTCGTCACAGCCTGAGTGTAATGTATGTAGTACAGTTCATATAGCGTCTTGTGCTTGGGTGCGATGAAAACACAGGAGTCACAGGTTTGATATAGAAAAGTCCTGTATTACTTCATACAAGTTGGCAGAAATAGTCACACAGTTTGCAGACACAGAAACAGGAGACACAGCAGGCCAGAGTAATCCAAGCTCAGCAATCACTCTCCAATACAGATTCAGGATCTTCTTCTCTGTTACCGTAAGTCCATGCAAACGTGGGTCTTTCAAAGAGCAGGGTTCAGAGTCCACAAGTGCTTCAGAGTTCCTCAGTAGGAATAGCTGGAGTACAAGGTCCAAGGCTTACAGGAGTCAAGTCACAGGTTCACTGCAGGCTAGATTCTGAAGCACTGATTGCTCAGCTGTGGCTGCTTAAGAAGCAAAGGAGAGAATCAGGGCGGGAACATGCAAGCTGAAAACTCCATTTTGACTGAGGGCAAGATAGCTGCAGCAAGACAGAAAGTAAAATGGCTGACGAACAAACTGAGTTTCAGGAATATATACATAGAACCTTACATTACTCCCCCCTTAAGGACAACCTCCGGATGACCTCAGACCAGGCTTGTGTGGGTACCTCTGATGAAACTGACGGAGCAAGCGAGGAGCATTAACGTTATTGACCGATTCCCATGAGTTGTCCTCCACTGGGTAGCCCTGCCATTTAATCAGATATTGTAACTGATTTCTATACAACCTGGAATCTAAAATCCTTTCCACCACAAATTCTTCCTGACCATCGACTAGCACTGGGTCAGGGCAAGGAGAGGAACGTCCAGGAAACGTATTGGGTGTCGCAGCCTTTAGTAGGGATACATGAAAGACAGGGTGGATTCTCATAGTTCTGGGCAGTTGAAGACGACAAGCAACGACACTTATAATTTTACTGATTTTATAGGGTCCAATGTACTTATGTCCCAACTTAGACGATGGAATCCTTAACTTAAGATTTCTGGTTGACAGCCAGACCAAGTCTCCTACCTTGAAAGCTGGTGCAGGTTTACGAAATTTATCTGCTGCTTTCTTGTACCTTTCTTGAGCCGATTCCAGATTTTCCTTTAGAAGATCCATATTCTTCTGTAAAGACGTGATTCTTTCAGCCACTGCTGGTAAAGGCGTTTCTATGGGAAATCGTGGTAGAATGTTAGGATGATAACCTAGATTAGAGTAAAAAGGAGACTGTTTAGTGGAGGCACTCTGAGAGTTGTTATACGAGAACTCAGCTAATGGAAGTAGATCCACCCAATCATCCTGTAGGTGGCAGATAAAGCAGCGGAGATACTGCTCCAGGGTTTGATTGGTTCGTTCGGTCTGTCCATTAGTCTGGGGATGAAAAGCAGAAGAAAGGTTTACTTTAATGTCCAATGCTGCACAGAAATTTTGCCAAAACCTAGAAGTGAATTGCACCCCTCGATCCGAAATAACCTCATCCGGTACTCCATGTAAGCGAAACACATCTTTAATCATCAAATCTGATGTCTGTTTTGCAGTGGGTAAGCCGACACAAGGGATAAAATGAGCTGCCTTTGTTAGACGGTCAACCACCACTAGAATGGTGTTCTTCCCCTGAGAGGTTGGTAACTCCACAATGAAGTCCATAGAAATGGATCCCCACGGGCGGGACGGGGTGGGAAGAGGCTGTAACAGACCAGTTGGTGAGGAGCGAGGTGTTTTGCATCTTGCACAGACCTCACATGAAGTGACATAATTCAAAACATCCTTCCTGCAAGTGGGCCACCAAAAGAAACGAGAAAGAAATTCCTGTGTCTTTAGAATTCCTCTATGCCCAGCTATCTTGGAATCGTGAATGAGTTGCAATACTCTTAATCTGACTGTTTCAGGAATATACAGACGTTGTCCCTGAATCCACACACCATTCTTAAAGACAAGACTTACGTCCCTTGGGGGTTGTGCCAAAAAGAATCCGCATGGTATGCTTCCTTGATGTCCTTAAGTAGGTCTTGATTATGAATTACTCCTAGGAATCTAGAGTCAGGAAGAATAGTCTTAGGAGGAGTAATTGGACGTGTCTCTGCTGAGTAAATCCTAGAGAGTGCATCAGCCTTTCCATTGCGCGATCCTGGTCTATAAGAGATGATAAAATTAAATTGGTTTAAGAAAAGATTCCAGCGAGCCTGGCGAGGAGTCAGGCACTTAGCCGACCTGATAAACTCAAGGTTACGATGGTCTGTCAGGACGACTATTTGCTGTGCAGCTCCCTGAAGAAGGTGTCTCCATTCTTTGAAGGCGGCAATAATGGCCAACAACTCTCTATTGCCCACATTGTAGTTCCTCTCAGCCGAAGACAACTGCTGGGAAAAGAAGGCACAGGGATGCAAGACATTCTTCTCACCTGTTCTCTGAGAGAGTATAGCTTTTTCAAGTTTGATGTAAAGATGATTTTGTCTTAGACGTTCCAAGACCATTCTCACATGTCCATGATGTTCCTCTGTGGAGTTAGAAAAAATTAGAATATCATCCAAATAAATTACCACGAATGTATCTAGGAGATCCCTGAAGATGTCATTCGCCAAGTGTTGGAAAGTGGCTGGGGCGGTACTCAGACCAAAAGGCATAACTAGATATTCAAAGTGTCCATAGCGTGACCTGAATGCAGTCTTCCATTCATCCCCAGGTCTAATACGGACTAAGTTATAGGCCCCACGAAGATCTAGTTTAGAAAAAATTTTGGCATGTCGCACTCTCTCCAATAACTCAGGGATTAAAGGCAATGGATAACGGTTTCTAATAGTAACCTTATTGAGTTCCCTATAGTCTACGCATGGTCTCAGAGATCCATCTTTCTTCTTTACAAAGAAGATGGGTGCACCTGCAGGAGATGAAGAGGGGCGTATGAAGCCCTTGGCTAGATTTTCATCTATGTAATCCTTTAAAGCCTTTAGCTCGGGCCCCGCCAGGGGGTAGATCTTACCAAAAGGTATCTCTGCTCCAGGCAATAATTCAATTGGACAATCATATGGACGGTGAGGAGGAAGCTGGTCAGCGTTCTTCTTGTCACATAAATCCACATAGTCCTGGTATACAGCTGGTAGTTCAGGGACTGACATGATTCCTTTAGGAACAGAGCAAGCTGAAACTTTTGGACTCATCTGTTTCTCTGGAAAGTGTAATTCCTTGGTCTCCCAGTTAATGGTAGGATTCTGAGCCTGCAGCCATGGTAGCCCTAGAATAATGGGAAAGTGGGGAGAAGAGATAAGCATAAAGGACAGTTTCTCTTGATGATCTTTACCCATAAGAACCCTCAAAGGCTCTGTTTCCTGATCCACTGGTCCAGAGGTCAGCAGGGAGCCATCCACAGTTTCCATCTGTACTGGAGTAGCCTTCTTCACTGAACGTATTCCCTATTTCAGAGCAAAGGAGACATCCATAAAATTTCCACTTGCCCCTGAGTCGATCATAGCAGAGCTAGACACCCAAGCTGAGTCAACCCAGAGTTTGATGGAAAGAAAGCAATGAGAATTGTTTTTCTTACAACTCAGCTGGGACACCGCTGAGGAAACTTGAAAAATGGCAGCGTTTACACAGTCAACGTCCTCAGAGGTAACGGAGTTTAAGTCCGAGAAATCAAGATCTGTTGCTGCAGATCTCTCTGGAGCCTGAGGCTCGGACCTGACAGATCCCCTCTCGCAACACTCACAATGAATGAGTGCTGCAGTAGTCTTACGAGAACGGCTGGGGCAGTTTATAATGAAGTGCCCTGACTTACCACAATAGAAACATAGATTCTCCTTAAAACAATGTTCCTTGCGTGCATTACTAACCCGTCGTTGTAAAGAGTCTACCTGCATGGGTTCAGGTTCAGGTTCCCGTGTAATCCTACTCAAAGGTTCCTTAGCTGGAGAGGAAGGTAGGAAAAGGTTAGTACGATTGCTTTCGAACCATCTCTCTTGCCTGCGTTCAGTCAGACGAGTATCAATACGGATGCAGTAGTTAATAAAGTCACCTAACGCAGTGGGAGGGTCGGCACGAGCAAGTTCATCCTTAATCAGTGGAGATAACCCCTTTCGAAAAATAGATTTTTTGGCGGAACTGTCCCAGGTGGTATCAAGGGCCCATCTCCTGAAATCCAAGGCATATTCAGCTACCGAGTGCTTACCTTGGCGCAAAGCTAACATGGCTGCTTCAGCTGTTGCACCTCGATTGGGGTCATCAAACACCTGCCCCATGGCTGAAATAAAATCATCAAGGTGATTCAAACAATCATCCTCAGTCTCAATCAGAGGGTTTGCCCACATTAAAGCCTTGTTGGTAAGCAACATAATTATAGTAAGCACCTTAGATCGTTCAGTGGGAAATTGTGAAGCATGTGCAGAAAAAAAAAAGATTGCATTGATTAATAAATCCCCTGAATTTCTCACGTTCACCGCCAAAACGAAAAGGGGGCAACTTGGGAATCCCAGCACTCGGGGCTACGGCAGGAACCTGGACTCGCCCCTCTAGAACCTCAATCCTGGCTCGCAAATCCTGGGTAGTCTGTCCAACCACTTGCAAATTGTGATTATTGAGGTCCTGTAGATTTGTAAAACGGGTCTTTATATTCTGCAAATCTGCAAGGATATTATCAGTCACTCCGCAAAGTTCCTTTATGCGGGCCTCCATTTTCCAGATCTTTTAAGACAGGATTACTGGAAGAAGAGGAGAGAAAAAAAAAAACAATAGTGTTCACCTGTGGCAACACTGCAGAGAGAAAAAAAAAATTAAGGGAACTGCTCACCTGGAATGGTTGTGAGAAGTCACAACCACTATCATCACAGAAAGTTTCAACCAGACATCTGATATCCAGAGTTACAGCAGACAAAAAAGAGAAAAGAAAGGAAAAAAAACAAAACAATAGTGTTTACCTGTGGTAACACTGCAAAAAGAAAAAACTTAAGGGAATTGCTCACCTGGAATGGTTGTGAGAAGTCACAACCACTGTCATCACAGAAAGTACAACCGGACGTCTGATATCCACAGTACAGCAGACACAGCCTTCCAGACCCAGCAGACACTAACGTTTTGGCTTCAGAATCTTGTAATGTATGTAGTACAGTTCATATAGCGTCTTGTGCTTGGGTGCGATGAAAACACAGGAGTCACAGGTTTGATATAGAAAAGTCCTGTATTACTTCATACAAGTTGGCAGAAATAGTCACACAGTTTGCAGACACAGAAACAGGAGACACAGCAGGCCAGAGTAATCCAAGCTCAGCAATCACTCTCCAATACAGATTCAGGATCTTCTTCTCTGTTACCGTAAGTCCATGCAAACGTGGGTCTTTCAAAGAGCAGGGTTCAGAGTCCACAAGTGCTTCAGAGTTCCTCAGTAGGAATAGCTGGAGTACAAGGTCCAAGGCTTACAGGAGTCAAGTCACAGGTTCACTGCAGGCTAGATTCTGAAGCACTGATTGCTCAGCTGTGGCTGCTTAAGAAGCAAAGGAGAGAATCAGGGCGGGAACATGCAAGCTGAAAACTCCATTTTGACTGAGGGCAAGATAGCTGCAGCAAGACAGAAAGTAAAATGGCTGACGAACAAACTGAGTTTCAGGAATATATAAATAGAACCTTACACTGAGAAACTAACTACACCTAAAGATAGAAATAGGAAAGCTATCTGCCCCGGAGCAGAACCCCAAAGATAATAGAAAGCCCCCAAACATGTAATGGCGGTTAGACAAGAGGAAATACTGACAGAAAGAAAATAGAATGAGCAAACGCTGGGGCCCAAACTATCTAAATAGAAAAGGACAGGAAGGGTACTTACTGCAATCCCAGAAAACCCTGAAAAACACCAACTCTACTAATTTCAAAATCACCTGAGATCACACGACCTCTACCACCTAAATTAGCTCTCTGGTGTAACAAAATCAAAACAGCAGCCACTGAAAAAACTGGAAAAAGCAAAAGAACAAAACTCAGTGGCTGAACTAAACTGAGAAGGCAGAAGCCCCCGGAGGGGACCCAGAAGGCCCCCAAAGAAGTGCAGGACAAAATGCAAAAATATAGCAACAACACAAAAGAAGAAAAATTCTTATCTGGTAGCAGGAGATGCAGACACGACACAGCAGGCTACAAGGGAAACTGGAATGAAGGATTCAGACCAGAACAATTGATCACCGGCAACCCTGATGGGAAAATGACTCCCTTATATAAGACCAGTCAGTAACACCTGATTCCCAGTCCTCACAATCTTCACTAGTACCGCTTGTAACCACCAGAGGGAGCCTCTGCTCAGAACTCATCTCAAACACATTCACAACAGGGTGCATTATAAGTAAGGCTGCATATGGGGGTGCATTATAAGTAAGGCTGCATATGGAGTACATTATAAGTAAGGCTGCATATGGAGTACATTATAAGTACGGCTGCATATGGGGGTGCATTATAAATACGGCTGCATATGGGGGTGCATTATAAGTACGGCTGCATATGGGGGTGCATTATAAGTAAGGCTGCATATGGAGTACATTATAAGTACGGCTGCATATGGGGGTGCATTATAAGTAAGGTTGCATATGGGGGTGCATTATAAGTAAGGCTGCATATGGGGGTGCATTATAAGTAAGGCTGCATATGTAGGTACATTATAAATAAGGCTGCATATGGGGGTGCATTATAAGTACGGCTGCATATGGAGGTACATTATAAGTAAGGCTGCATATGGGGTGCATTATAAGTACGGCTGCATATGGGGGTGCATTATAAGTAAGGCTGCATATGGGGGTGCATTATAAGTAAGGCTGCATATGGGGGAGTGCTTAATAAGCTGCATATGGCGGTGCATATAAGTAAGGCTGCTATGGGGGTGCATTATAAGTAGGCTGCATATGGGGGTGATTATAAGTAGGCGCATTGGAGGTGCATTATAAGTAGGTGCATATGGGGTACATTATAGAGTGCATATGGGGGTGCTATAGCGGCTCATATGGGGTGCATTATATGATAGGGTGCATTAGTGAGGTGCATATTATTAAGTACGGCTGCTTGGGGTACTTATAATAGTGCAATTGGGGTGCATACATGTAGGTGAAGTTGCATATGGTCATTAATACGGCTGCTATGATAATTTGGAGTGCTATTATAATAGCTGCATATGGAGGTGCATTATAAGTCGGCTGCATATGGGAGTAGCATTATAAGTAGGCTGATATGGGATATTATATAGTGCATATGGGGGTGCATTATAATAGGCATCATTGGGGTGCATTATAAGTAGGTGCTTATATGGGCATTATAAGTACGGCATGGTATGGGTGCATTTAATACGGCTGCATATGGGGTGCATTTAGTAAGATAGGTGCATATGGGTGCATTATAAGTACGGCTGGCATATGAGGTGCATTTATAAGTAGGCTCATATGGGGTGCATTATAAGTAGGCTGCATATGGGGTGCATTATAAGACGGCTATAGGGGCATTATAAGTAGTGCGTATGGGGTGCATTATAATGTAAGGTGCATTATAGGGTGCATTTAATGGTCAATGAGGCATATGGGGCATTATAAGTAGGCTGCATATGGGGTGCATTATAAGTACGGCTGCATGAGGAGGTGCATATTATATAAGCGCTGCATATGGGGGTGCATTATAAAGCGCATGGGTGCATTAAGTAGGCTGCATATGGGTACATTGTATAGGTGCATATGGGTGCATTTATTAAGTCCGCATATGGGGTGCATTTATAGTAGCTGCTTGGATATAAGTGCTTATAAGTGTCATATGGGGGATTATCATATAAGTGCTGCATATGGGTGATTAGTAGTAATGGTGCATAGGGTGCATGTATAGTAGGGCATATGGATAATAGGCTGCATGGGGTGCATTATAAGTACGGTGCATATGGGGGTGCATTATAAGTCGGCTGCATTGGAGTGACATTATAGTAGGTTGATATGGGTATATATAAGTACGGTGCATATGGAGGCATTATAAGTAGGCTGCATATGGGGTGATTATAGTATGGGTGCTATATGGGGTTGATATTATAAGTACGCTGATGGGGTGCATTATAAGTGAAGGTGCATTATTAGGAGGTGCATTTAAGTAGGTGCATATGGAGTCATTATAAGTAGGCTGATATGGGGTGCTTATAAGTAACGGCTTATGGGGGTGCATTATAAGTATAGGTGCATATGGGGGTGCATTATAAGTAGTGCATGGCAATCCTGATGATGGGAAATATGACAGTCTTATATAGGAGTAATGCATTAATACGCTCTATGGGGTGCATTATGTACGGCTCATATGGTCATTATACGCATGTAAGCTGCATATGGGGTGCATTATAAGTAGGCTGCATATGGGTCATTCAAAGTCAGCTCATCATGGAGTGCATTATAAGTAACGGCTGCATATGGGGGTGCATTATAAGTAAGGCTGCATATGGGAGTCATTATAAGTAAGGCTGCATATGGGTGACATTATAAGTACGGCTGCATATGGGGTGTTAAGTGGCAATGGGTCATATATAATTACGGCTGCATATGGGGGTGCATTATAAGTACGGCTGCATATGGGGGGCATTATAAGTACGGCTGCATATGGAGTACATTATAAGTACGGCTGCATATGGGGTGCATTATAAGTAAGGTGCATATGGGGTGCATTATAAGTAGGCTGCATATGGGGTGCATTATAAGTAACGGCTGCATATGGGGTCATTATAAGTAGGCTGCATATGGGGTGCATTATAAGTACGGCTGCATATGGAGGTACATTATAAGTAAGGCTGCATATGGGGGTGCATTATAAGTACGGCTTGCATATGGGGTGTGGGTGCATTATAAGTAAGCTGCATATGGGGTGCATTATAAGTAAGGCTGCATATGGGGGTGCATTATAAGTAAGGCTGCATATGGGGTGCATTATAGTAAGGCTGCATATGGGGGTGCATTATAAGTAAGGCTGCATATGGGGGTGCATTATAAGTAAGGCTGCATATGGAGGTGCATTATAAGTACGGCTGCATATGGAGGTCATTATAAGCACGGCTGCATATGGGGTGCATTATAAGCATGGCTGCATATGGGGTGCATTATAAGCATGGCTGCATATGGGGTGCATTATAAGTACGGCTGCATATGGGGTGCATTATAAGTACGGCTGCATATGGAGTACATTATAAGTACGGCTGCATATGGTGGGTGCATTATAAGTACGGCTGCATATCGGGTGCATTATAAGTACTGCTGCATATGGGGTGCATTATAAGTACGGCTGCATATGGAGTACATTATAAGTACGGCTGCATATGGAGGTGCATTATAAGTACGGCTGCATATGGAGGTGCATTATAAGTACGGCTGCATATGGAGGTGCATTATAAGTACGGCTGCATATGGATGTGCATTATAAGTACGGTTGCATATGGGGGTGCATTATAAGTACGGCTGCATATGGGGGTGCATTATAAGTACGGCTCCATATGGGGTGCATTATAAGTACGGCTGCATATGGGGTGCATTATAAGTACGGCTGCATATGGGAGTGCATTATAAGCACGGCTGCATATGGGGTGCATTATAAGTACGGCTGCATATGGGGTGCATTATAAGACGGCTGCATATGGGGTGCATTATAAGTACGGCTGCATATGGGGGTGCATTATAAGTACGGCTGCATATGGAGTACATTATAAGTACGGCTGCATATGGAGTGCATTATAAGTACGGCTGCATATGGGGGTGCATTATAAGTACGGCTGCATATGGGGTGCATTATAAGTAAGGCTGCATATGGGGTGCATTATAAGTAAGGCTGCATATGGGGGTGCATTATAAGTAGGCTGCATATGGGGTGCATTATAAGTAAGGCTGCATATGGGGGTGCATTATAAGTATGGTTGCATATGGGGGTGCATTATAAGTAAGGCTGCATATGGAGTACATTATAAATAAGGCTGCATATGGTACATTATAAGTACGGCTGCATATGGGGGTGTGTATTATAAGTATGGTTTGCATATGGGGGTGCATTATAAGTAAGGCTGCATATGGAGTACATTATAAATAAGGCTGCATATGGGGTACATTATAATACGTGCTGCGTATGGGGGTGCAATAAGTACGGGTGCATATGGGGGTGCATTATAAGTACGGCTCCATATGGAGATGCATTATAAGTACGGCTGCATATGGAGGTACATTATAAGTAAGGCTGCATATGGGGGTGCATTATAAGTAAGGGTGCATATGGGGTGCATTATAAGTAAGGCTGCATATGGGGGTGCATTATAAGTAAGGCTGCATATGGGGGTGCATTATAAGTAAGGCTGCATATGGGGTACATTATAAGTAAGGCTGCATATGGAGGTACATTATAAGTAAGGCTGCATATGGGGTGCATTATAAGTACGGCTGCATATGGAGGTACATTATAACTAAGGCTGCATATGGGGGTGTGTTATGTTTCGGTAGCTGAGGAGTGCAGGTAAAAAGGCAATACACCAGAGCAGTTGGAATCTATGAGATTGCAGTACCCTGACTAACCACCACAACTAGAGGCAGCCGTGGAGCGTTCCTACGTTGGTCCTAGACGCCTCGTCACAGCCTGAGAAACTAACTACACCTAAAGATAGAAATAGGAAAGCTATCTGCCCCGGAGCAGAACCCCAAAGATAATAGAAAGCCCCCAAACATGTAATGGCGGTTAGACAAGAGGAAATACTGACACAGAAAGAAAATAGCATGAGCAAACGCTGGGGCCCAAACTATCTAAATAGAAAAGGATAGGAAGGGTACTTACTGCAATCCCAGAAAACCCTGAAAAGCACCAACTCTACTAATTTCAAAATCACCTGAGATCACACGACCTCTTCCACATAAATTAGTTCTCTGGTGTAACAAAATCAAAACAGCAGCCACTGAAAAAACTGGAAAAAGCAAAAGAACAAAACTCAGTGGCTGAACTAAACTGAGAGGGCAGAAGCCCCCGGAGGGACCCTGAAGGCCCCCAAAGAAGTGCAGGACAAAATGCAAAAATATAGCAAAAACACAAAAGAAGACAAAGTCTTATCTGTTAGCAGGAGATGCAGACACGACACAGCAGGCTACAAGGGAAACTGGAATGAAGGATTCAGACCAGAACAATTGATCACCGGCAACCCTAATGGGAAAATGACTCCCTTATATAAGACCAGTCAGTAACACCTGATTCCCAGTCCTCACAATCTTCACTAGCACCGCTTGTAACCACCAGAGGAGCCTCTGCTCAGAACTCATCTCAAACCCATTCACAACAGGGGTGCATTATAAGTAAGGCTGCATATGGGGGTGCATTAAAAGTAATGCTGCATATGGGGTACATTATAAGTAAGGCTGCATATGGAGGTACATTATAAGTAAGGCTGCATATGGGGTGCATTATAAGTACGGCTGCATATGGAGGTACATTATAACTAAGGCTGCATATGGGGGTGCATTATAAGTATGGTTGCATATGGGGGTGCATTATTAATAAGGCTGCATATGGAGTACATTATAAATAAGGCTGCATATGGGGTACATTATAAGTACGGCTGCATATGGGGGTGCATTATAAGTATGGCTGCATATGGGGTGCATTATAAGTAAGGCTGCATATGGGGGTGCATTATAAGTAAGGCTGCATATGGTGTGCATTATAAGTAAGGCTGCATATGGAGGTACATTATAAGTAAGGCTGCATATGGGGTGCATTATAAGTACGGCTGCATATGGAGGTACATTATAACTAAGGCTGCATATGGGGGTGCATTATAAGTATGGTTGCATATGGAGTGCATTATAAGTAAGGCTGCATATGGGGGTGCATTATAAGTAAGGCTGCATATGGAGTACATTATAAGTAAGGCTGCATATGGGGGTGCATTATAAGTACGGCTGCATATGGGGTGCATTATAGGTAAGGCTGCATGTGGAGGTGCATTATAAGTACGGCTGCATATGGGGGAGTGCAATATAAGTACGGCTGCATATGGGGTGCATTATAAGTATGGCTGCATATGGAGGTACATTATAAGTACGGCTGCATATGGAGGTGCATTATAAGTACGGCTGCATATGGGGGTGCATTATAAGTATGGCTGCATATGGAGGTGCATTATAGGTACGGCTCCATATGGAGATGCATTATAAGTATGGCTGCATATGGAGTACATTATAAGTACGGCTGCATATGGGGGTGCATTATAAGTAAGGCTGCATATGGGGGTGCATTATAAGTAAGGCTGCATATGGGGTGCATTATAAGTACGGCTGTATATGGGGGTGCATTATAAGTACGGCTGCATATGGGGGTGCATTATAAGTACGGCTCCATATGGAGATGCATTATAAGTAAGGCTGCATATGGAGGTACATTATAAGTAAGGCTGCATATGGGGGTGCATTATAAGTAAGGCTGCATATGGGGGAGTGCATTATAAGTACGGCTGCATATGGAGGTGCATTATAAGTACGGCTGCATATGGGGTGCATTATAAGTAAGGCTGCATATGGGGGAGTGCATTATAAGTATGGCTGCATATGGAGTACATTATAAGTAAGGCTGCATATGGGGGAGTGCATTATAAGTACGGCTGCATATGGGGGTGCATTATAAGTAAGGCTTCATATGGAGTACATTATAAGTACGGCTGCATATGGAGGTGCATTATAAGTACGGCTGCATATGGGGTGCATTATAAGTACAGCTGCATATGGAGTGCATTATAAGTACGGCTGCATATGGGGTGCATTATAAGAAAGGCTGCATATGGGGAGTGCATTATAAGTACGGCTGCATATGGGGGTGCATTATAAGTAAGGCTGCATATGGGGTGCATTATAAGTATGGCTGCATATGGAGATGCATTATAAGTACGGCTGCATATTGAGTACATTATAAGTACGGCTGCATATGGGGGTGCATTATAAGTAAGGATGCATATGGGGGTGCATTATAAGTAAGGCTGCATATGGGGTGCATTATAAGTAAGGCTGCATATGGAGGTACATTATAAGTAAGGCTGCATATGGGGTGCATTATAAGTAAGGCTGCATATGGGGGTGCATTATAAGTAAGGCTGCATATGGGGTGCATTATAAGTAAGGCTGCATATGGGGGTGCATTATAAGTACGGCTGCATATGGGGGTGCATTATAAGTACGGCTGCATATGGGGGTGCATTATAAGTACGGCTGCATATGGAGGTACATTATAAGTAAGGCTGCATATGGGGGTGCATTGTAAGTAAGGCTGCATATGGGGGAGTGCATTATAAGTACGGCTGCATATGGAGGTGCATTATAAGTACGGCTGCATATGGGTGCATTATAAGTAAGGCTGCATATGGGGGAGTGCATTTTAAGTATGGCTGCATATGGAGTACATTATAAGTAAGGCTGCATATGGGGGAGTGCATTATAAGTACGGCTGCATATGGGGGTGCATTATAAGTAAGGCTTCATATGGAGTACATTAAAGTACGGCTGCATATGGGGTGCATTATAAGTAAGGCTGCATATGGGGTGCATTACAAGTATGGCTGCATATGGAGATGCATTATAAGTATTGTTGAGCATTCCGATACCGCAAGTATCGGGTATCGGCCGATATTCGCGTTATCGGAATTCCGATACTTAATTCCGATACTTTTTCAATATCGTATACCGGAATCGGAAGTTCCCATAATTCTTTGAGAGGCAATGTGATGTTAGTCAGCCAATGATGAATCTTATGAAGTGTGGGCACATCCTGTAATGCTGCGGTCATCTTAACTAATGGCATGGCTGTGATTGGCTGCTGAAATGATGTCAGAATGCACTATAAAAGGCGCCGCAGCCATTTTAGCGTCACTGTGCTGTGAACTCAGTTAGGGACAGAACGCTACGCTGCTCACTCTGAGGGACAGTTAGATATAGCGATTTTGTGTACTACTGTGCTTTAGGCAGGCTAGTTTACCAACCGCTGTGTAAAGCTTCATTTTGCCAGTGTTGTTTTAACAGCTCTGTGCAAGGTGTGTGTGTGACAGTGCAGGTGACGCTGCAGTTTGCTCTGCATCCACCGCTGTTTGTAGGCATCTGCACGTGTCACTGACTCTTTTTTTTTATTATTTATATTAGTGGAATTGGTGCAGCTCCATTATATTAGAAAAAAATCAAATCTATTAGTGTGACGTGCTTCCATCCGTATACAATACATTGGTTGCAAACACTATAGAAGTACAGAAAGGAGCCTTTCACAGCTACTGAACAGTTGTCTGCAGGGTTTACTGTAGTCTGTGAGCTTTTCATTTTGTGAGTGCAGATTACGCTCAGTTAGTTCTTCAACCACTGCCGGTTGTAGTCTGCTGACTGAGCGTGTGTCACTGCCTCATTCTTCACATTTTTCTCTAAGTGGTGCTGCTCCATTTTAGTGGAAAAAAATCTAATCTATTAGTGTGACGCGCTTCCATCCGTATACAATACATTGGTTGCAAACACTATAGAAGTAGACAAAGGGGCCTTTAACAGCTACTGAACAGTTGTGTTTCAGTGTTCACTGTAGTCTGTGAGCTTTTCATTTTGTGAGTGCAGATTACGCTTCAGTTTGTTCTTCAACCACTGCCGGTTGTAGTCTGCTGAGCGTGTGTCACTGCCTCATCCTTCACATTTTTCTCTAATTGGTGCTGCTCCATTTTAGTGGCAAAAAATCTAATCTATTAGTGTGACGCGCTTCCATCCGTATACAATACATTGGTTGCAAACACTATAGAAGTAGACAAAGGGGCCTTTAACAGCTACTGAACAGTTGTGTTTCAGTGTTCACTGTAGTCTGTGAGCTTTTCATTTTGTGAGTGCAGATTACGCTCCAGTTTGTTCTTCAACCACTGCCGGTTGTAGTCTGCTGAGCGTGTGTCACTGCCTCATCCTTCACATTTTTCTCTAATTGGTGCTGCTCCATTTTAGTGGCAAAAAATCTAATCTATTAGTGTGACGCGCTTCCATCCGTATACAATACATTGGTTGCAAACACTATAGAAGTAGACAAAGGGGCCTTTAACAGCTACTGAACAGTTGTGTTTCAGTGTTCACTGTAGTCTGTGAGCTTTTCATTTTGTGAGTGCAGATTACGCTCCAGTTTGTTCTTCAACCACTGCCGGTTGTAGTCTGCTGAGCGTGTGTCACTGCCTCATCCTTCACATTTTTCTCTAATTGGTGCTGCTCCATTTTAGTGGAAAAAAATCTAATCTATTAGTGTGACGCGCTTCCATCCGTATACAATACATTGGTTGCAAACACTATAGAAGTAGACAAAGGGGCCTTTAACAGCTACTGAACAGTTGTGTTTCAGTGTTCACTGTAGTCTGTGAGCTTTTCATTTTGTGAGTGCAGATTACGCTCCAGTTTGTTCTTCAACCACTGCCGGTTGTAGTCTGCTGAGTGTTTGTCACTGCCTCATCCTTCACATTTGTCTCTAATTGGTGCTGCTCCATTTTAGTGGAAAAAAATCTAATCTATTAGTGTGACGCGCTTCCATCCGTATACAATACATTGGTTGCAAACACTATAGAAGTACACAAAGGGGCCTTTCACAGATACTGAACAGTTGTCTGCAGGGTTCACTGTAGTCTGTGAGGAATAACCACACTTAGGCCTTATAACTTTTCTGACTTTCTTTATCAATCTACCAAGATGAAGAAGTCAGTGAGTAAGGCACGTGGTCGTGGTCGTGGCCGTGGATTTGCAGCAGGGAGAGGACGTGGGGATTCTGTGGCTGCTGCCGCACCCAGTGACACAGCATCCACCAGTTTTCCCCGTGAGCGTTCCTTTATGCGCACTTTTGTAGGAGCTCAGCGTACCCCCCTGCTGCGTGAAGAACAAATTGAAGCCGTTGTTGGTTGGATGGCAGCCAATGCATCGACTTCAATAGCTTCCACCTCCTCTCAGGACCACAGCACTGTTGAACAACCATCAGTCTCTTCACCGCCTGCCAAATTGCCCAGGCAGTCAGAGAGCTCTGTACAGGAGCCAGCTGAGTCTCTGCTTCTGTTCTCAGAATCTGTTGGCTTGGAAACAGGGGCCCAGCCAAGCAGCATTCTGGAATGTGAAGAAGAGGCAGTATGCAGTGATGCGCAACAGCTGTGTCTCTCTGAATCTGAAGAGGCGGGTGAGCCAGTGCCGATGGTCAGCACACCGCAGAACGAATCTGATGATGATGAGACTCAGTTGCCAGTTTCTGTTGAGCATGGTGCTGGCCAGACCACCCAACAACAGCAGGTGTTGGAAGAGGGTAGTGGTGGAGATGATGAGGTCCAAGACCCAACATGGCGTGAGGAACAGGAAGGTGGTGGGAGCAGCTCTGAGGAAGAGATTGCCCCAACGGTCCAAACAGTAGGGAGAGGTAGGCTGCAGACTCGCTTGCCTGTAGCCTCCAGTTTGGCACCCGTTCGGAGCAGTTCTCTTCCAACAGCCAAACCGGGCGCTCCCAGGACTTGCTCTGCGTGGTCCTTTTTTGATACAGTTGCAGATGATATTTGCTATGTCAAATGCAAGCTGTGTAATCAAAAAATTAAAAGAGGTAAAAGTGTCAGTAACCTTAATACAACAAATATGTGGAAACATGTGCGGGCAAAGCACTTTGTTGAGTTACAAAGACACACTGGAGATGTAGGCCAACCTACAGCAGCACCTACATCTTCAGCTCGTGTTGGAGCCTCTTCCTCCAGTTCACACACAGCTGGTTCGGCTTCCTCAAAGGATCGCCATGGAAGAACCTCTGTCACTGTTGTCCAGAGACACAGTGTTATTCCACCCACAGCTGCAAGTTCCCTGTCATCCTCACACACCCAGGCCACAAAACAGCCATCGGTAGCACAGGCATGGGATAAAAGACGGCCATACTTGGCAAACCATCCACGAGCACAGGCTCTGAATGCTGGCATTGCAAAACTCCTGTCCCTTGAAATGCTGTCATTCAGGCTGGTGGAGACTGACAGTTTCCGTGAATTAATGGCATTGGCAGTCCCACAATACAATGTGCCCAGCCGATTTTATTTCAGCAGGCAAGCCGTCCCTGGTCTGCAAAAGCATGTTGAGGCAAAAATTAAACATGCGCTACTAAACGCCGTCAGTAGCAAGGTCCACCTGACCACCGATGCGTGGACCAGTACCCATGGCCAGGGACGATACCTTTCACTCACTGCCCATTGGGTGAATGTTGTGGAGCCGGGTACAGATCTTGCGAGTGGCGCTGTACGTGTTCTGCCAACTCCAAGGATTGCCGGAATCAAGTCTGTCCACATTGACTCCTCCTCCTACTCCAGTTCCTCAGAATCATCGCTGCAGGAGCCGTCACGGTCTACCTCCACATGGACCCGTGGACGCTTACCTGATGCGACCGATATGAGCACAGCCGTGGCCAAACGGCAACAGGCCGTTCTGAAATTAATTCCCATGGGGAATCGAAGCCACACAGCGCAGGAGGTCTGGAATGCCATCAAGCAGGAGAGCGACGTGTGGTTTTTGCCAGCGAATCTCCAGCCAGGCTTGGTAGTGTGTGACAATGGCCGAAATCTGGTGGCAGCTCTGGGCCTTGGCAAACTCACTCACATACCATGTCTGGCACATGTGCTCAACTTGGTCGTGCAGAGTTTTTTGAGGGACTATCCGGATCTTGATGCACTGCTGCACAAGGTCCGCCTAGAGTGCGCTCACTTGCGACGTTCCAGCATGGCCAGATCGCGCATTGCAGCTCTGCAACGCAGATTGCGCCTTCCTGAACATCGCATCATATGTGACGTATCCACCAGGTGGAATTCAACGTTACATATGTTGGAGCGGTTGTGTGAGCAGCAGCCAGCAGTAATGGAGTATCAGCTGCATCAGGCGCAATCAACACGCAATTTGCGCCGTCCACACTTCACCATTAATGAGTGGGCCACTATGAAGGACATGTGCCACGTTTTGCGTGCGTTTGATGAGTCAACGCGGATGGCGAGTGCAGATGATGCACTAGTCAGCCTGACTGTCCCCCTTATCTGCCTGCTTCAAAAAACACTGCAAGCAATAAGGGATGAGGTTTTGGAAGAGGTGGAGGATGAGGAGTCACAAATTCCATCACCTTCTGGAAAGTCAGCGCAACGTGGTTCCTCACAAAGGGCTGGGCAGGGCTCACTTTGTGAGGAGGATGAGGAGGAGGAGTCAATGGAGGAGGAAGACATCGCTCCAGAGGGAGGTACACAACGCTCTAGTCAGTATGTAGAGCGAGGGTGGGGTGATGCAGAGCAGGCAGAGATGACGCCTCTTGCAGAGGACAGCGTTTCTTTGCCAGTTGGGAGTCTGCAGCACATGGTTGATTTCATGCTGCAGTGCCTAAGAAACGACCGCCGCATCGCCCACATTCTCACGACGTCTGATTATTGGGTGTACACCCTCCTAGACCCTCGCTACCGGGACAACGTCAAAAGCCTCATCACACCGTTGAACCGGGAGGTAAAATGCGGGAGTACCAAGACACACTGGTGCAATCCCTAATGTTCTACCTTACTGCCGAGAGCACTGCTGCTGCTACTGCTTTACAAAGCAGCTCTGTGCGTCGAGGCAGTGTAGAGAGCTCTGCAACAAGAGGGAGCACACGCAGTGCCTCTGCACAGGGAAAGACCAGTATGTTAAAAATGTGGCAAAGTTTTGTGGCAGCGCCACAAATGTCTACACCATCCGAGAGGGCTCCAGTCAGCGGGAGGCAACGTATCCGTCAGATGGTGACAGACTACTTGGCTTTGCCTCTCAGTGTACTCCCAGATGGCTCTTCCCCATTCAAGTTTTGGGTCTCTAAGCTGGATACATGGCCAGAGCTTAGCCAGTATGCATTGGAGGTGCTGGCTTGCCCTGCTGCCAGTGTATTATCGGAGCGCGTCTTTAGTGCTGCAGGTGGTGTACTAACAGACCGTCGCATGCGACTATCCTCCGATAATGTAGACCGGCTTACTTTTCTGAAAATGAACAAGGCATGGATCTCGCCAGAATTTGTCTGTCCGTTTTCAGATTAAATAACTGGTTCGCAACGTTATCCATGTCTCCTGTTATGTTCATCTTTCTACCACCTGAACTCTACTCCCTGGGCTCCAACACTGCCAGTTGCTGCTCAGAAGTGTCGTGTCCACAGAACAAAACACAAGCTCTACTGTTAGTGGGGTTCAGTAACGCCAGCTGTTCCCCTGCTGTGTGAACGGCAAGAAGTCTCCTGTTCCCGACACATGGACAGAAAAACACATGACCAACATGCTCCAAATAGGGAAGAGCCGTCACCCTGCTTGTTATGCTGAAAACATGAAATTGTGAAGTTTTGCAGGCCTAGAATGATAAATTTTTATGACAAATATGGACAAATAATAATTTGTCATCACAGCGCATATCTGCACATGTCTATTAGAAATGGTAACAAAAAATAAAACATAGTCTACTCTTCACATTTTGAAATTAATGCATAAAAGTACATTTCATACTTATGAATTAATGCTTTTTAAGGAACTTTATCTGTACCTGTAAGATAATGCAGTCAATGGATGTACGAATCATTAAATCCTCATCATCATCATCACGAGTTTTATTAATGACAGACATTATAAAATACACATACTGATGCCAACTGTAACTTCAAAGACCATATATGAAATGGCCAGCATGTAAACATGGTAATAATGTCCAATAATAAATTATTACATCTAGAAAGTGCATCATGCATACTGACAATAGGTAGTTATACCTGCAAGTGCTGTTGAAACAACCACAAGAGATATAAATTAATACTGGTATATAGGTATCACAGTGCATAGTTACTCATGGACAATGTTGATGTAATACTGTATCTCAATTAAGTCAGCGTCAACCATTAGGCTTGTTAGTCTTGTACATTGTTAAAGAGGGAACGTAATTTTTTTGTTTGTCATAGGTGGAGTATTACACATTAAATTATTACTGCTGTATTTTTTTTTGCGTCCCTAGTGCGCAATAACGCAGCCTTGCCTCACATTTTATAGTCAGCTAATTGGCACACGCTACCCTACCCTACGCGTGACAGTAGGAAGGTAGTGTTGACGGATAAAGCTTTGCGCAACCAGACATTCTTTTACCCTCTTCAACACTCTACAAGCAAAAAATGCATGATTTCAGCCGCAGACTTTATTGACGTACAGTATAACATCGGCATTACCCATCAGAGGCTGTCCACTGTCTGATACAGACATAGAATATACCTTTGCTATCCGTAGCCTTTGTTTCACCTACACTTGCAGGCACACACTTAAATTGTGACAAACAATGCCTAATGTTTTTTTAAATGGTTATTTTTTATCGTACATTATTGTGTCATCAATCATCACATTGATGAGTCCATGCTGGACATGTCATACATGCTATATAAAGTTACGATTTTATGAACTTAAATAATTGAAATGTCTGTGACTGTCACATAAAATTTGCGATGATGATGATGAGTGACTATTACAAAATCCATTGTCTTCACTATGTTATGGTTTAACATAGCGTTCCTTAAGCATTATTCATAAAAAAAATAATGGACTTTTATTCTTAAATTTACAACACTATATTTTGTTACCAATTTTTTGGGTGTTGTGTTGTTCCATTTATTTTTGGCATGTGCATATATGCGTTTATATTTGTATTTTCTTTATTTTTCCTTCTTGAAATTAGAAGACATGTGTATCTTTGTACCGTGTTAGCCAGTAGATAGAAAAATATTTAGACTTCAGAGTCAGCAGTGGTTGATACCTTTTAATGGATAACTGAAAAGATGGAAACAAATTGCAAGCTTTCAAGGCTACTCACGTCTCTTCATCAGGCAAAGACTAAATAAAAAAATTAAGCATCACATATTTCTATACACAACAGGACACAGGAATAGTGCAATAGGTAAGACAAGTAAGTGACGTGTATCAGAACTGTCATTATCTCACAGGGATGAACATAAATATTGGAACAGTTCCTACATAAGGATAGAAAGTTTGATTGCCCTCTCATTGGCGTCTTTTTTTTGGTTTTCATGACCCTGGAAGGGCATAGACGCAGATTCCTTAATTGATATAGAATGACATAAATCCATGTGATCTATTCATTCCATCACTAACAGTGTCAAAGGTCATGATGAGCTTATATTCTGAAACCTTTGTACGTTTCTCATATTTGAAGTTATATTTTAATACCAGTAATTCCATATCCATCATGCTATGACCGGGCATACAAAGTCTTTTGCCACAGGTAAATTCATTAATTTATCTGTGATTGTGTGGCGCTGATAATTCATCCTTGTTCTCCTTTTTGTTGCCGGTCTCCCCTCACTTGTCCCTCCCTCACTTGTCTTAGCTATTCCTGTGTCCTGTTGTGTGTAGAAATATGTGATTCTTCATTTTTTGGCTTTACTGTTAGCCTGATGAAGACACCTGAGTAGTCTCGAAAGCTTTGAATTTGTTACCATATTTTCAGTTAGCCATTAAACGTTATCAACCACAGAGGACTGTCAAGTATAAATATTTTTCTATTCTTGTAATTGAAATTCATCATTTTATTGTCGTAGTAAAACTTCATTTATTCTTGTTTGAAGTACATACATTTGCAATGGCCACGTAACAAGGCAATAAGTCAATATTTTGTGCCTACACCCTCCTTGACCCTGGGCTTCAACAGCGCCAGTTGCTGCTCAGAAGTGTTAGATGCACAGATGAAAACAATCGCTGATGTGTTTCTGGGGTTCAGTAACGCCTGCTGTTCCCCTGCTGTGTGTCTGGCAAAAAGTCCTGCTGCCTCCACCATGTTCTGTTCTCATCCCTGGGTTACAACACCGCCAGTTGTTTCTCGGAAGTGCTGTTAGCACAGTTAACACTTGCTCCCGTGTTACTGGGGTTCAGTAATGTCAGCTGTTCCCCTGCTGTGTGCACGGCAAAAAGTCCTGCTGCCTCCACCCTGTTCTCTTCTCATCCCTGGGTTACAACACCGCCAGTTGTTTCTCGGAAGTGCTGTTAGCACAGTCTACACTTGCTCCTGTGTTACTGGGGTTCAGTAATGTCAGCTGTTCCCTGCTGTGTGAACGGCAAACAGTCCTGCTGCCTCCACCCTGTTCTCTTCTCATCCCTGGGTTACAAGACCGCCAGTTGTTTCTCGGAAGTGCTGTTAGCACAGTCTACACTTGCTCCTGTGTTACTGGGGTTCAGTAATGTCAGCTGTTCCCCTGCTGTGTGAACGGCAAAAAGTCCTGCTGCCTCCACCATGTTCTGTTCTCATCCCTGGGTTACAACACCGCCAGTTGTTTCTCGGAAGTGCTGTTAGCACAGTTAACACTTCCTCCTGTGTTACTGGGGTTCAGTAATGTCAGCTGTTCCCCTGCTGTGTGAACGGCAAACAGTCCTGCTGCCTCCACCCTGTTCTCTTCTCATCCCTGGGTTACAACACCGCCAGTTGTTTCTCGGAAGTGCTGTTAGCACAGTCTACACTTGCTCCTGTGTTACTGGGGTTCAGTAATGTCAGCTGTTCCCCTGCTGTGTGAACGGCAAACAGTCCTGCTGCCTCCACCCTGTTCTCTTCTCATCCCTGGGTTACAACACCGCCAGTTGTTTCTCGGAAGTGCTGTTAGCACAGTCTACACTTGCTCCTGTGTTACTGGGGTTCAGTAATGTCAGCTGTTCCCCTGCTGTGTGAACGGCAAAAAGTCCTGCTGCCTCCACCATGTTCTGTTCTCATCCCTGGGTTACAACACCGCCAGTTGTTTCTCGGAAGTGCTGTTAGCACAGTTAACACTTGCTCCTGTGTTACTGGGGTTCAGTAATGTCAGCTGTTCCCCTGCTGTGTGAACGGCAAACAGTCCTGCTGCCTCCACCCTGTTCTCTTCTCATCCCTGGGTTACAACACCGCCAGTTGTTTCTCGGAAGTGCTGTTAGCACAGTCTACACTTGCTCCTGTGTTACTGGGGTTCAGTAATGTCAGCTGTTCCCCTGCTGTGTGAACGGCAAACAGTCCTGCTGCCTCCACCCTGTTCTCTTCTCATCCCTGGGTTACAACACCGCCAGTTGTTTCTCGGAAGTGCTGTTAGCACAGTCTACACTTGCTCCTGTGTTACTGGGGTTCAGTAATGTCAGCTGTTCCCCTGCTGTGTGAACGGCAAACAGTCCTGCTGCCTCCACCCTGTTCTCTTCTCATCCCTGGGTTACAACACCGCCAGTTGTTTCTCGGAAGTGCTGTTAGCACAGTCTACACTTGCTCCTGTGTTACTGGGGTTCAGTAATGTCAGCTGTTCCCCTGCTGTGTGAACGGCAAACAGTCCTGCTGCCTCCACCCTGTTCTCTTCTCATCCTGGGTTACAACACCGCCAGTTGTTTCTCGGAAGTGCTGTTAGCACAGTCTACACTTGCTCCTGTGTTACTGGGGTTCAGTAATGTCAGCTGTTCCCCTGCTGTTGAACGGCAAAAAGTCCTGCTGCCTCCACCATGTTCTGTTCTCATCCCTGGGTTACAACACCGCCAGTTGTTTCTCGGAATGCTGTTACACAGTTTAACACTTGCTTTTTTTTACGGGGGTTTCAAAAAAGCCCGGGTTTCCCCCCCTGTGTGAACCAAACTCCTGGGGGGCCTCCCCCCCGGGTTTTCTTCTCCCCCCCGGGGTTTTAAAAACCACCCCCCTTTTTTCCCGGGAATGCTTTAGACATCTAAAACCTTGCCCTTTTGGTAGGGGGGTTTAGTAATGTCAGCTTTCCCCCTGCTGTGGGGAACGAAAAAAAGTCCTGCTGCCCACCCTTTTTTTCCATCCCGGGGGTTTCAACAGCCCCGTTGTTTCTCGGAAGTCTGTTACACAGTTACACTTCCCTTTTTTCGGGGGTTCCCAGAAAGGGCAGCTGTTCCCCGGGGGGAACGGCAAAAAGTCCCTGCCCCACCATGTTCTTTTCCCCCCCCGGGGGGTTTCAAAAACCCCCTTTTTGTTTCTCGAAGTGTTTTTAGCACGTTAACACTTCCCCCTGTGTTACGGGGTTTTATAATGTCACTTTTCCCCCGGTTGTAACGGCAAAAAGCCTTGCCTCAATTTTAAATTTCGGGGCCCTTTCCCTGCTACCCTCCGGGTTTTAGTACCGTCACGGGGTTTCCCAGGCCTTTGGCCCATCCCCCCCATGTCGGGCCCCTTCCCCAATTTCGTGGTCCTTGGAAGTGTTTTTGGGGGCACGGGGCCCTTTCCGCTTAGTAACCGTGCCCCCCGTAACGTCACTGGTTCGTTGTGCCTTTGGGGCCCTTTTTTCCCCTTTTGCAAACCCCCCGGGGTTCCCCGCACACAGCGGGGCCTCTTTTTTTCCATTCCCTTTTTCCCCCTTTTGCTACCCAAGGGGTTGGGGGACCTCATTTGGTTTTTCCGCATCCTTTTCCTAGGCCCCCCTGTCGGTACCCCGTTCCAGCAAGTCGCTGGTCCTTTATGTTTTGGGGCGGGGGACCCCTGCTTATAACCTGCCCCCAAAAAATCCTGGCCCCCTTTTTTTTCCCATTCTCTTTTCCTTTGAACCCTGGGGGCCCGGGGACAGAGCTTCCTCGTTACTTTTTTTTCTCTTGTACCTCTGCAAACCCAAACCGGGGTTTCCCGTACCGCACTTTTTTCCGCAGTCCCTTTGGGGAAAAGTCCCCATTGGGGATCCTTTCCAGCAACGTCGGCCCTTTGTAGTTTTTGGGGGACGGGGCCCTTTCCTGCTTATAACCGTGTCCAGAACGCAGCTGTCCTCGTTTGCCAGGGTTTTTTTCCTTCTGCTAACCCCCCGGGGGCCAGAAAGTCAGCGGGTCCTCTTACTTTCCCCTTTGGGGCTTTTACTCACTCCCCCTCCGGTTCCAGCCCTCCGCGGGGTTCCCCGGGCATCCCCTTTTGGGCCGGGGGCCTCCATGTCAAAATCCGAGTTCCACAAACTCGGGGCCCCTTGTATGTTTTGGGGGCACGGGGAACCTCCGTTAGTAACCGTGCCCAGTAACGCGCGGGTCCTCGGTTGTCCCTTTGGGTCTTTTCCTTCTAAAAAACCCCCGGGGGTTCCAGCAAAAGTCAGCGGGTTTCCTCGTTACTTCCTTTGGGGTTTTGTACCATCCCCAAAAAGGGGCAAAAAGGGTTTTGACAAACTACAAGATAAAAAACCAAAGACAAAAAAACCAAAAAACAAAGATCAAAAAGCAGAAAATTAATAAAAACCAAAAAAGAAGGGCAAAATAAAATGCCAAAAATTATAACAAAAAAAGATAGAGGGGATGGGGTGATCCGTTCCCCGGGGTGCCCCTGGAAAATGTCGATGCTTTTTGGAAAGGCAAATGAACACGGACAAAAAGGGGTTAATTTAAATCTTTTTTGACAGCAAAAAAGAAAAAAAAAATTTTTAATTTTTTACAGTTAAAAAGTGGGGGTCCTGCACAAAAAAAAAAAGATGAAAAAATGAAAAACAATTAAATTTTTGAATAAATTTAAAAAAAAATAAGTAATGTTAACAAAAAGATAAAAACAAAATTTAAGAAAAGAAAAGAAGGTGAAAGAAAAAAAATTTTTGATGAAAAAATGATGTGCTGAAGATTTGAAAAAATTTTTAAAAGGGTTAAAAAAGGGGGGAAAAGGGAAAGGGAATTTTTTAAATATACATATTTGCCAAAATAGAAAAAAGGGGAAAAACAATTTTTAAAATTTTTTCGCAATCCAACTTTAAAAAAAAAAAAAAAATTTTTGCTTTTCCCTTTGATTTGGGTTTAAAAATCTATGCCTTTAAAAGTCTCCTCAAAACCCTTTCCCCCCAAAAAATTACATTTCTCTTTGTTGTTTTCCTTTATGGGCAATTTTAAACCCAAAAACAAGAAAGGGGTTTTTTTTTAAATTGATATTTTGTTTTCCCCAGACTTCCCTTGTATTTTTCCGGGGTCCCTATCGGGGGCGCCCATATTTTTTGGTTCCGGGGAACCCCTTTCCCATTCCGATTTTTGGATATCGGAAAGTATCGCTCAAATCTAAAATTTTTAAATACGCTGATATGGATACATTTTTAAAAAAAAGGCTGCATAGGGGCCCTTTTAAAAAAGGCTGCCCTAGGGGGGCATTTTTAAAAAAAAGGCTGCATTGGGTGCATTTTAAGTAAGCTGGCTATGGAGGGCTTAAAAGAAAGGGGGGAAGGGGGGGATTAAAGTAACGCATATGGGGGGTGATTATAAGAAGGGGGTTTTGGGGGGCATTTTAAAAAAGGGCTGCCCAGGGGGGGGCATTATAAAATACGGGGCCCCCTTTGGGGGGCTTTAAATACAAACTGCATAGGGGGCATTTTAAAAATAGGGGGGATATTGGGGGATTAAAGTAAAGGGGGCCCAAAAGGGGGGGTTATAAAAAAAAGGGGTATGGGGGATGCTTTTAAGTACGGGGTGCATAAGGGGGGCATTAAAAATTTCCTCATATGGGGGGAATAAAAAAAAACTCATATGGGGGGGGCATTATAAGTAAAGGGGGCATAAAAAGGGGGATATAATACGCTCATATGGGGTCAAAATTTTTAAATAAAGGGGCATATGGGGGGTGCTTAAAGTACCGCATAAAGGGGTATTTATAAAAAGCTGCATATGGGGGGGCATTTTTAATCGGGGCATTGGGGGGGGGATTAAAAATAAGGTGCATATGGAGGGGGATTATAATAAGGGGGGGAATGGAGGGCCCTTATAAACGGCGCATATGGGGGGGATTATAAGTAAAGGGTGCATATGGGGGGATTTTTTAAAATAAGGGGGGGAAAGGGGGGGGGTTATAAAATAAAAGCTATGGGTTTTCATTAATTTAAGGGGGGGAAGGGTACATTATAAGTAAGGCTGCATTGGGGTGCATTTTAAAATAAAGGGTACATATGGTATTATAAGTTTAAAGGTCATAGAGGGGGAATTTTTAAAAAAAGGCTTTATTGGGGTGCAATTTTAAATAAGGCCATATGGGGGCCCTTTTAAAAACGGCGGGAAGGGGGACTTTTTAAAAAGGTTTCATAAGGGGGGTTTCATTATAATTATCTATTGGGGGGGGCATTTTTTAAAAAGGCCGCATAAGGGGGGATTTTTTAAATAAAAGCATAGGGTTTCTTTTTTAAAAAACTGCAAGGGGGTGCATAATAAGTAAGGGTGAAAAGGGGGTGTTAATAAATGGGTTTAAAAATATGCATTATATAATTTTCAAGGAGTACATCAAAATAAGGGGGGCATATGGGTACATTATAAGGGCTGCATATGGTGCATTTTTAATAAGGGGGGGTATGGGGTACAAATTTAAAAAAAGGGGGGGGAATGGGGGCAATTTTTAAAAACGGCTGCCCTATGGGGGGTTAAAACGGCGCATATGGGGGGGATTATAATAGGCTCCAATGGAGTGCAAAAAAACGGCTGCATATGGAGGTACATTATAATAAAAGGGGCATATGGGGTGCTTTTAAAAAAAGGCGCATATGGGGCATTATAAATTTTTTCCATAGGGGGGGCCCTTTTAAATTCGCAAAAAGGTTTCTAAAAAGCAGGCTGAAAAATTTTGGGGGGGTTCAAAATAAGTACGGGTCAATGGGGGGGGCATTATAAGTAGGTTTCATATGGGGATTTCATTTTTAAAACGCTGCATGGGGGGCATTATAAGTAAGGGTACATATGGGGGGGTTTTTAAAATAAGGGCTGCCTATTGGGGGGGCATTTAAGAAAGGGGCATATGGGGCATTAAATTTAAAACTGCATATGGGTACATTAAAAAGGGAACAGCTTATGGGGGTGCATTAAATAAGGTGCATATGGGGGGGGTTTTAAGTAAGGGGGGGATATTGGGGGGGGGTTATTAAAAAAAGCTGCAAAAAAATTTTGGGGGGCATTATAAAAACGGCTGCATAAAAGGTCATTAAATATGGGTGTAATGGAAACATTAAAGAAAGCGCATATGGGTTTATATAAAAAACAGCTTTCATATGGAGTACAATTTTTAAGTACGGGTTTCATATGGGGGTGAAAAAAAGTACGGTGCAATGGGGGGCATTATAAGTACGGCGCTTGAGGGCATTAAAAATAAAGGGGGGCATATGGGAGTGGGGTTAAATACGGCTCATTTGGGGGACATTATAATACGGCTGCAATGGGGGCATTATAATTTTGGGGTTCAAGGGGGGATTATAATCGGGGGGGTAGGGGTTTATTATAATAAGGCTGCTAGGGGGCATTAAAATTGGCTGCATAAGGAGATGCATTATAAGTACGGTGCATATATACATTTAAAAACGGGGGGGATATGGGGGGGCTTATAAGTAAAAGGGTGCATAAAGGGGGGGTAAAAGTAAGGCTGCATATGGGTCATTTTTAAGTAAAAGGGGGGGATAAAAGGGACTTTAAAAAAGGCTGCAAAAGGGGGGCCTTTTTAAAAAGGGCATATGGGGGTGCATTAAAAGAAGGCTGCATATGGGGGGATTATAATTTAAGGCTGCAAAAGGGGGGATTAAAGTACCGGGATATGGGGGGCATTATAAGTACGGGGCAAAAGGGGGGTTTTCCCTTTATAAGTAAGCTGCAAATGGGGTGCTTTTTAAAAAGGTGCATATGGGTTTCATTATAATAGGGGGGGATAGGGGTGAAAATAAGTAGGGGCCCCTATGGGGGGGAATTTTAATATGGTGCTATGGGGGGAATTTTTAAATTTCAGCTGCCCAGGGTTTCATTATAATTTCGCCTTGGGGTAATTTTTAAAAAAAAGGGGCTATGGGGCATTATAATACACTTTATATGGATACTTATAATAGGCTGCAAAAGGGGGGGCATTATAATAGGGTGCTATGGAGGCTTATAAGTACGGCTGAAATGGAAGGGGGGTTTTTAAAAAAAAAAAGGGGATAAGGGGGAGTTTGGGTTATAAGTAGGCTGCATAAAGGGGGGCATTATAATACGCTGCATATGGGGGCAATTTTAAAAAGGGGCATATGGGATTATAAAATACGGCTGGGGATATGGGGTGGATTATAATAAGCTGCATTTGGGTTTCATTATAATATGGGGGAAGGGGGAAATATTTTAAAATACGGCGGGAATGGGGTACATTAAAATACGGGCAATGGGGGGGGGTTTTAATAAGGACAAAAGGGGGGGCATTATAATAAAGGGGGGTATGGGGTGCCATTATAAAATAAGCTGCATATTTTGTTTCTTATAAGTAAGGCCCGCAATGGGGGGTTTATTAAATTTTAAACTGCATATGGGGGGCATTTTAAAGTAAGGTTTCATATGGGGTGCATTAAAAAGTAAGGCTGCATATTGGGGGGGATTAAAAAGTAAAAAACTCATATGGGGGTCATTATAAGGGTTTTTGGGGCATATGGGGTGCATTTTAAGTAAGCTGCATATGGGGGGGGTTTTAAAAAAAATGCATATGGGGGCATTTTAAGTACTTATAAAAGGGCATTTAATAAGGCTCATTGGGGGCATTTAAAAAAAGGGTTTAAAATGGGGGGCTTATAAACCTGCAAGGGGGGCATTATAATACGGCGAAAATGGAGTACAATTTTAATAAAGGGGGGTAGGGGGGATTTTTAAAAAGGCGCATATGGGGATGCAATTTTTAAAATACGGGTTTCAAAAGAGGTGCATTATAAGAAAGGGTGGGATATGGGTCATATAAAAAAAAAGGTGCATAGGGGGGGCATTATAAGTAGGTGCTATGGATAAAATTTAAAAATAAGGCTGCTATGGGGGTGCATTATAAGTACGGGGCATAGGGGATGCATTTAAAAAGGTGATATGAAAGGGGGATATAAGTAAAGGGTGCATATATACATTTAATAGGCGCTATGGGGGGCATTATAATAAGCGCATATGGGGGTATAATAAGTACGGCGCAATGGGGGGCATTTATAAGTAAGGCGCATATGGGGGGGGCATTAAAGAAGCTGCTATGGGGGTACATTTTGTAAGGCTGCATATGGGGGGCTTTTAATAAAGGGGTTTCATTTTGGGGGCATTATAATAAGGGGGCATATGGAGGTACATTATAATACGGCGCTATGGGGGGGGATTATAATAAGGCTGCATATGGGGGGGCTTAAATTTCGGCTGCATATGGAGTACATTTTAAATAAGGTGCTATGGGGGATGCATTATAAGTACACTGCATATGGGGGGCTTATAAGTAGCTGCAAGGGGGGGCATTTTAATAAGGGGCATATGGGGGGCATTATAAATAAACTGCATAAGGGGGGGCATTATAAGTAGGCTGCATATGGGGGGGCATTATAATAGCGCATATGGGGGGCATTTTAAGTATGGTTGCATTGGGGGGATTATAAGAAGGCTGCATTTGGGACATTATAAATAAGGTGCTATGGGGGTTTATTATAATACGGC
>JARQOD010007788.1:0-38074 GCA_033576555.1 Oophaga sylvatica
CCTACCTTGTCTCCGATTTTCAGGAATTTTGGCAGTCCTGCGGGACTTCTCTCGCTCCAAGCCTTGCCTCGCCCTAGGTTTGTTGATGCCATTGCCTGTGCCCAAGAGACCATGGACCCCATATCTCTATGGATTTCATTTCCGATCTTCCTGTTTCTCAGAGAATGACCACCATCTGGTAATTTTGTGATAGGTTTTCCAAAATGATACATCTTGTGCCATTACCTAAGTTGCCTTCTCCCTCTGAATTGGTTGCCGTTTGTTCCTTCAGCACGTGGTTCTTTTTACACGGCATTCCTGAGAACATTGTGTCTGACAGAGAGTCCAGTTTGTTTCCAGATTTTGGAGGACTTTTTGTTCTAAACTGGTGTTCAATTGTCTTTTCTCCTCGGCATTTTCATCCTCAGCACCAATGGTCAAACTGAGAGAACAAAACCAGACATTGGAGACTTATCTAAGATGCTTTGTGTTGCTGATCAGGATGACTGGGTCCTTTTTGCCTTTGGCTGAGTTTGCTCTTAATAATAGGGCTAGCTCGCCACTTTGATGTCTCCGTTTTTCTGTAATTTCTGGGTTTCACCCCGATTTTCTTCAGGACAGACGAGGCTTCTGTCTGTCCAGGTGTTGACTCTCTGTTGTTGAGCGTATGCAGCAGTTTGGGACCAGGTAGTGGAGGTTGTCCCTCTCTCAGGAGAAGGCCCAGCGGTTTATAACCGGCATAGACTGATGGTCCTCGGTTTAAAGTGGGGGACTTGGTCTGGTTGTCCTCAAAGAATATTCCTATGAGAAGTAGCATCTCCTAAAATTTAAGCCTAGGTTCATTGGACCTTATAAGATCATGGAGATTATTAATCCTGTTTCTTTTCGTTTGCTTCTTCCAGGGACATTTAAGATCCAAACGTGTTCCACAAGTCCTTGTTGAAGAGGTTTGTTGAGCCAGTGGTTCCTGCTGCTGTGCCTCCTTGACCCTGTTTTGGTTGAGGGCAATCTGGAGTATGTGGTTGGAAAATATTGGATTCTCGTTTTTCTAGACGAAACTCCAGTATTTGGTTAAATGGAGAGGTTATGGTCAGTATAATTCTTGGGTGTTTGCTTCGGACAACCATGCTAGGAGACTTATCCGTGCGTATCATAGAACTCATCCTGACCGACCTGGTTGCTCAAATGAGGGTTCGGTGACCCCCCTCAAGGGGGGGGTACTGTTGTGAATGGTTTGAGATGAGTTTCTGAGCAGAGGCTCCCTCTGGTGGTTACAAGCGGTACTAGTGAGGATTGGGAATCAGGTGTTACTGATTGGCCCTTATTTAAGGGAATCATTTTCCCATCAGGGTTGCCGGTGATCATTGTTCGGTCTGAATCCTTCTTTCCAGTTTCCCTTGTAGCCTGCTGTGTCGTGTCTGCATCTCCTGCTATCAGATAAGACAATTTCTTATTTTGTGTTTTTGCTATATTTTTGCATTTTGTCCTGCACTTCTGTGGGGGCCTTCGGGGTCCCCTCCGGGGCTTTTGCCTCTCAGTTTAGTCCAAGCCACTGTGTTTTTGTACTTTTGCTTTTTTGCAGTTTTTTCAGTGGCTGCTGTTTTTGTTACACCAGAGAACTAATTTAGGTGGTAGAGGTCGTTGGGATCTCAGGTGATTTTTGAAATTAGTAGAGTTGGCCTTTTCAGGGTTTTCTGGGATTGCAGTAATACCCTTCCTATCCTTTTCTATTTGTTAGTTTGGCCCCAGCGTTTGCTCATACTATTTTCTTTCTGTGTCAGTATTTCCTCTTGTCTAACCGCCATTACATGTTTGGGGGCTTTCTTTATCTTTGGGGTTCGTCCGGGGCAGATAGCTTTTCCTATTTCTATCTTTAGGTGTAGTTAGTTTCTCAGGCTGTGACGAGGCGTCTAGGACCATCGTAGAACGCTCCACGTCTGCCTCTAGTTGCGGTGGTTAGTCAGGTACTGCAATCTCATAGATTCCAACTGCTCTGGGTATTTCCTTTTTTACCTGCACTCCTCACTACCGTAACATAACAGTATCACCCGGCCCTAAAAATTGTATGGTACTCACAGAAGGGAAAAAATATTTTGAAGGAAGAAAAGTTGTCAGATATTTTTCTGTTTGTTGCATTTTTTTTTTTTTTTTTTTTTCCCTCTGTATCTCTGGGTGCTGGGGAGGATCTTTTCTCCCAATGGAGTTTGCACAGTTGTCTGGCCGTGTGGATCACTTGCCACTGAGGTTCGGAGTATTGCTGCATATCTTGCTAGTTGCCTGTTGTGGAACCTAGGATCCCCATGCCAGATTTGTTTTCAGGGGATCGAGCTAAGTTTCAGAATTTCAAAAATAATTGAAATTGTTTTTTGCCTTAAAATCTAAGTCCTCAGGAAACGCAGCGCAGCAGGTTCAAATTATCATCTCTCTCCTGCGGCGATCCTCAGGATTGGGCTTTTTCCCTGATACCTGGGGATCCTGTTTTGAGTGATGTTGATTGCATTTTTCAGGCTTTGGGGTTATTGTACGATGAGCCTAATGTCACTGATCAAGCTAAAAAGCCTGTTGGCATTAAATCAGGGCTTGATGACGCTGGATTATACTGTCAGAGATTCCGTAGGTGGGCAGTCCTGACCAAATGGAATGACGACGCTTTGGCGGCCCTTTTCCGGAAGGGTCTGTCGATAATGTAAAGGAGTTATGGTGGATTCCCTGTCCCCTCTGGTCTCAATGATCTATGTCATTAGCGATTCAAATTAAAACAGACTTTGCGTGAGCGGAGAAGATGCTTGGAGTGGTGTTGCCTTGTGAGCCAAGCTGCTTGACCCATGCAGTGTGATGGAGTGGTGTCTGGGGCACAGCGTCATGAGTTTCGAAAGCGCAATGGGTTATGTTTCTACTGTGGTGATGCTCTCATGCTATTTCAGTCTGCCCTAAGCGGGGAAGACTGTTGTAATGGGTTTGAGATGATTTGAGCAGAGCCTCCCTCTGGTGGTTACAAGCGGTACTAGTGAGATTGTGAAGACTGGGAATCAGGTGTTACTGATTGGTCTTATTTAAGGATCATTTTCCCATCAGGTTGCCGGTGATCAATTGTTCTGGTCTGAATCCTTCTTTCCAGTTTCCCTTGTAGCCTGCTGTGTCGTGTCTGGCATCTCCTGCTATCAGATAAGACAATTTTCTTATTTTGTGTTTTTTGCTATTTTTTGCATTTTGTCCTGCACTTCTGGTGGGGCCTTCGGTCCCTCCGGGGGCTTTTGCCCTCTCATTTAGTCCAGCCACTGTGTTTTGTACTTTTGCTTTTTCCGTTTTTTCAGTGGCTGCTGTTTTGATTTTCTTACACCAGAGAACTAATTTAGGTGGTAGAGGTCGTGTGATCTCAGGTGATTTTGAAATTATGGAGTTGGGTTTTTTCAGGGTTTCTGGGATTGCAGTAAGTACCCTTCCTGTCCTTTTCTATTAGATATTTTGGGCCCCCAGCGTTTGCTCATACTATTTTCTTTCTGTGTCAGTATTTCCTCTTGTCTAACCGCCATTACATGTTTGGGGGCTTTCTTATTATCTTTGGGTTCTGCTCCGGGGCAGATAGCTTTCCTATTTCTATCTTTAGGTGTAGTAGTTTCTCAGGCTTGGACGAGGGTCTAGGACCAACGTAGGAACCTCCACGGCTGCCTCTAGTTGCGTGGTTAGTCAGGGTACTGCATCTCATAGATTCCAACTGCTCTGGTGTATTTCCTTTTTTTACCTGCACTCCTCAGCTACCGTAACATACAAATACCTTATTTAGCGGCATACCAATTTCAAGTGAATTCAACATAAAGTTTTATGGATTAGCTGCGCCGAGAAGTGGTATGTAACACATGACTAGAATAACAGGATATATACAATGTTGAAAGCATGGCAAAAGTAAAAAGAGATTTGCAAGTACGACCTGAGGAATGCCGGAGTAGCCCCGACGCCGTTTCGCGTTAGCTTCGTCCTGGGGGATTTTTTCGAGTGGTTAGGGCATAAAAGTGCCCCTATATATATCTCAAATTGTGATACAATTACCTCTGGAATTGATCGCATATGTGTAGCGGGTCTGCATTCAGCGTGTGACGCCTATAAGATGCGCGCCCAGTCACCGTGCAGCCCTCCCCATCCAAAAGCATCAGAGGGGGAAGGCTACAGCTGGCAGACGCGGCGCATCGCCGTGGCAACAGGTGACGGGTGAAGCCGCTGAACGCACATCCCGGCTGTGCAGCCAGTCCCCCCCAAAACGTCGAAGGAGAGAGGCCACAACAAGCCGGACAACCGTCTCCACGGCCCACCTAGCATGAAGACGCATCATGGTGCCCGTCCGCCGGTAGTGTGGCAACCTCCCACTCCCGAATATCAAGTGAGAGAGGCCACAGCTAACAAGTAAGACGCGTCACCATGACAACGTCCACGTCATGATCGAGTGTCAACGGCCGCCGAACCGCATCCCCCCTGACGTCAAGGTGGGGAAGTAGTGCAGTCCAACCGAGGAAACAGGTATCAAAAACCTGTGCAAAAATTAAACAGAGTGCACTATGACATCAGCCAATTATACATGCTGAGGTGCCAAAATACTAGATGAAATGTAAAGTAAATACAGATCCACTATCCATCTCAAATTCCGGTATTTACATGTAAATGAAGAAATGTAAGTGAACACACACACTCTATTAATCTATACTCTAAGATTTATCTAGACTACTTTCTAAAAGATTACTTACAATGTAAGATCATTCTAACAATGACTAATAAATTAAACAATATGGATCATAATCAGAGACCTAATGTTAATTGAAAGACACAACTCGATAAATATAAACATATTTTCAAGCAATATCCAATTCCTGAAGATACAGGTTTTCTGTACGGATTAAGTTAGTAGTTTAATCTTCTTGACAGCTGGAAATAAGTCTTGTTCTTAAATATCTTCATTATGGAGGTCTCGTGTCTTTATCCTTATAAAGATCCATTTGTTTCAGATCATGTGTATCCATAGATAACTAACTAAAAAACAAATGGATGAGACAATATACCTAACATGTGAAAAAATAAAATAAAATACATGTTACCACTAAAACTAATTATAGAAAGGGGGCAAAACTCAGAACCTCAATTCAGACCTGCAGGGAACTGGATCCTACTTTATGAATCCATTTGGTTTCTGTTTGAGCTAATTTCTTTTTCCAATCCCTCCTCTGAGGTCTATCCATATTTTATCAATGCCCATTACATAAAGTAATTTAGGATTTGATTCGTGATAAATTTTTAAAATGCCTTGGTATAGGCTTCAAAGTACGATGTCATCAACTTCACAACATTCTTAATGTCCCTATAGTGTTCCCTCACTCGAATTTTTGGGGTCTAGATGTCATGCCTATTAAATTTTTTACACGGACAAAATGCATAATAGATCACTCCAAATGAGTCCACATGTTTATATGTTGAGTAATTTGAAATGTTTCACTATCATCACTGGACGTAAAAGATGTTGATCGATTCATATTAGGCAAAGAATGCAGGTACCACACGGGAAGAACCCCCATTTAGGGCCCTTAGATCCAAAATTAGTCGACGTTTTATGTGCTTTATGATGACTGTGTACCAAGGATCACGAAGATTATTAGATCTTCTATAAGTAATGGAAGGATAGTTAGGGACAAATTTCTTCAAATTCTATCTGTCGTGAGTAGTGGCCAGTACTTCTCTAGCCTGCTTTAACTTCTCTCCCATTTGTCGTTATACGTGGATATAAAACTCACCCTTTGTTTGCCCTGTATTATTACGATTTTTTGGGAGTAAGTAAATCATACGTGCAGCTAATCTAGCTCTTTTTATACCTCTTTTGATGCTCCCTTTTGGAGTAACCTCTCTCCAGAAATCTGGATGTTAAATCACCAACCTGTTCTTCAAAAGCTGCCTTCACTAGAGCAAATACGTTCGCTCTTAAGAAACTGCCCTATGGGGATTACTCTCTATTGTGATTTGGATGGAAGACTGGCATACAAGATGGAGTTAACTGATGTCTCCTTTCTCATGTATGTTAGTTTGTAGGAAACCATTTTCACTTTTAGATATCATGATTTCCCCGAAAGTCATGCCGGTCTGATGTACTTACACGTCAATTTGATGTTAAGATGCATTATTGTTTAGATGCTCAAAAATCGAGAAGGTCCTGCTCCGTCCCTGCCATATCATAAAATGTCATCTATGTAACGGACCCAGAGCAGGACCTTCTCGATTAGGCATGGGGTGGTGAAGAAAATTCCTCTTTCCCACATCCCCAAAAACAGGTTAGCATATGAGGGGCGAAGGCCGCCCCCATTGCTGTGCCCTGTCTCTGGAGATAAAAAGTTTCCCCAAATAGGAAATAATTATGCTCCGTGCAAATTTCAACAAAATCAGTAAGAACTCAGTCAGACCACATCAAGTCGACATCATGAGATACTTTTAGTAGCTTGTAGCCCATCTTTGTGCTGTATACAGGATACAATGATTCCACGTCAAAGCTAACAACCACATATCCATATCCATAGGGATTCCTTCAATCTTTTTGAGTACATCTGTATCCCTAACATAAAGGGGAGATCCATAACTATGGGTTTCAAATAAGAATCCAGGTATTTGGATTACCTCGCATAAACTACCGTTTCCTGATACAATCGACGTCCCGGAGTTAATGCTGTTTTGTGTATTTTCGGTATAAAATAAATACACACACTTTGGGAAATTTGGTACCAAATTTGTCTCTTAATTCCTTTGTTATTATTCCCTCCCTATATGCCTCTTCGAGAATCATATGAATTTCATTTGATATTTAATAGTGGGATTAAATGTCATCCTATTATAGCAAGAGTGTCTCTGAGTTGTCTATGGGCTTCTTTTTCATATGCTTTTATAGGCCAAATTACAACGTTCCCCCCCTTGTCAGCTGGTTTTTATAACCACTTCTTTAAGGTTCTGCATTTCTATTAAGGCTTGCCTTTGAGCATAAGGTAGATTGCCGTGTGTACAAGGGGGGAATCTTTTCCACTCATCAGACACTAATTTAACAACAACCCCATTGGGAGAATTGAGGGAGGGAATTTTTTGGGATAGGTGGCCTAAACTTACCCCTGATTTCGGAAGTGAGTTCTCCTCATTCAATTCTTCCAGATTAGAGATAGCTTCTAATTCTCTGGTACTCCACTCCTCCCCTTGTTCCTTTTTATCATGAAGTTTTTTAAGTATCAGTTTACGAGCAATAAATGCAAGTCATTAATGCTGAAAAAGAGTTTGAACGAGCCGTGGTGAGAATGATAAACCTCGACTAAGGACCTCTATTTGATTTTGGTAAGTATTATATCAGATAGATTTATTACCTGTAATTTTGAAGATTTGGCATATCAACTCTTCTATCCTTCCTTTTATAGTATTCATTATGTCTTCTTCTGACATTACGTCTAAGATTGTATATGCGGTTACCCTCAGGTAATCATCCTCTCTAGATGAAATGGAGGATATTGAGAGATCTCACACTATTGCTCCTTCTTTTTGTTGGTATTCCATCTATAGACTGCCCGTTTTATATCACTAAGTCTCTTTGAAATTTTTTTGCTTTTGTTTCCTTTACTTCCTTCTCCCAGATGTTTATTGGGTATTCCATTTCCTTATTGAAAGCATCAGCTTCTAATCCTGAAAGTTTTTCCAATAGCTTAGCTTTCGTTGATCAATGTCAGAGTCTAATTTGTCCATACTTTTCTTATTGTTGCCAATAAGTAGTTCAATGAGAGATCGGAGCAAATATTACATCCTCCTCCCATCTAGTTTTGAAGGTGGAATCCTCTATGGGGTAGGAGGGCATGATATTGACCCTTAGTCCTCTGGAATTAAATTTTTAGCCAAGTAATTCTCCAATGATTGCCTTAGTCCACCACAATTCTAGTTCTTCTTTTGGAAGATTACGCATGGAGGTTTTGAGGTCTGATCTTTGCCCACTTTCTACCGAACTACTGGATGCCACATCCCCATTAAAAAACCGTGCAATGCTATTTAGCCAGGTATGATCTCTGGCTTTTATATCCATCTGGCCCCAAACACTGTAACAAAGTACAGAAATATAATTACAAGATATCCTAGGGATCTGAGCCTAGAACAATGCCACTTCCTAAGGATCAATACAATCAAACAAAGACTTGGAAGCATATGGCTATGTAACAAACACTTTATTGAAAAATAATTAAAATGTATAAACAACACTTTAAAAATGGGATGTGAGTCCAATAATATCCCAAAGGCATAGTATGCAAAATCACCAAAATATTCAAGTCACTGAACGCTGTGTGCATATCTAATATCACTACAATACAGTTCTAGAATATATATATATATATATATATATATATGTCCTAATATACCATATGCCATATATCACTAGAAGATGTATATATTTAGGGTGTAATGGGGCAATTGTGCCAATATCTAAGCGATACAATATGATTATAGATTTCAACACCTAAGTCAAGTGATAAATAATGGCATAGGTAGTTATAAACGGGCTACTAGTGCCTATATATGGACAGCAAACATAAAGGATTTTGTATAGAATCAAATAACTATATATACTGTACTAGATAAATGCGCCTAAGAGTGGTATAAATCCTGCCAACAGTGGCATAAATAATTATAATGCTGCAATGAATGTCAATGTGTGAGCAACACGCTGCTGTTCACAATAGTAAAGTATCTTAGTCAATATGCTTGGAAAGTAAGCCTGTAAAGCAGAAGTAAATACCAATATTTAGGCGCATACCAATTTCAAGTGAATTCAACATAAAGTTTTATGGATTAGCTGCGCCTGAGAAGTGGTATGTAACACATGACTAGAATAACAGGATATATACAATGTTGAAAGCATGGCAAAAAGTAAAAAGAGATTTGCAAGTACGACCTGAGGGAATGCTGGAGTAGCCCCGACGCGCGTTTCGCGTTAGCTTCGTCCTGGGGATTTTGTTCGAGTGGTTAGGGGCATAAAGTGCCACTATATATATCTCAAATTGTGATACAATTACCTCTGGAATTGATCGCATATGTGTAGCGGTCTGCATTCAGCGTGTGACGCCTATAAGATGCGCGCCCGTCAGCCGTGCAGCCCTCCCCATCCAAAAGCATCAGAGGGGGAGAGGCTACAGCTGGCAGACGCAGACGACGCGAAACGCGCGCGGGGCTACTCCGCATTCCCTCAGGTCGTACTTGCAAATCTTTTTACTTTTTGCCATGCTTTCAACATTGTATATATCCTGTTATTCTAGTCATGTGTTACATACCACTTCTCAGGCGCAGCTAATCCATAAAACTTTATGTTGAATTCACTTGAAATTGGTATGCCCCTAAATATAGGTATTTACTTCTGCTTTACAGGCTTACTTTCCAAGCATATTGACTAAGAATACTTTACCTATTGTGAACAGCAGCGTGTTGCTCACACATTGACATTCATTGCAGCATTATAATTATTTATGCCACTGTTGCAGGATTATACCACCTCTTAGGCGCATTTATCTAGTACAGTATATATAGTTATTTGATTCTATACAAATCCTTTATGTTGCTGTCCATATATAGGCACTAGTAGCCCGTTTATAACTACCTATGCCATTATTTATCACTTGACTTAGGTGTTGAAATCTATAACTCATATTGTATCGCTTAGATATTGGCACAATTGCCCCATTACACCCTAATAAATACATCTTCTAGTGATATATGGCATATGGTATATTAGGACATATATAATATATATATATCTAGAACTGTATTGTAGTGATATTAGATATGCACACAGCGTTCAGTGACTTGAATATTTTGGTGATTTTGCATACTATGACCTTTGGGATATTATTGGACTCACATCCCATTTTTAAAGTGTTGTTTATACATTTTAATTATTTTTCAATAAAGTGTTTGTTACATAGCCATATGCTTCCAAGTCTTTGTTTGATTGTATTGATCCTTAGGAAGTGCATTGTTCTAGGCTCAGATCCCTAGGATATCTTGTAATAAAAACCTTGTTGGATGAGCCAGTAGTGTGTGTGTTCAACTGTTTGGTTTCTTTATATTCGATATTTGGGAGGCAGAATGAACAATCAATGTATGTAGGTGGAAATAAAAGAATTATTCTTACCGTTAATTCGGTTTCTAGTAGCATTCCACGACAGCATAGGAGGATGTCTCCTTGCCCTATTGGGGGACAGGAACACAGAGGTTAAAAACCCCTCCCACTTGTCAGTTTTTACCACCACATTTAGGAACGGTTACCTTTAGTATTCTCAGAACTTAATCCAAGAATTTCGGGAGGGAATTGGTGCTGTCGTGGAATGCTACTAGAAACCGAATTAACGGTAAGAATAATTTTTTTTCTCCAGTAGCCTTCCACAACAGCATAGGAGGTATACCAACCAATTCTACATTAAGGGGGGGTTACGGCCTGGAGGACTTTCCGGCCAAAGACTAGATCTCGATTGGACCAGAAGTCCAATCTGTTGTGTTTCGTGAAGGTATGCAGGAAACCATGTTGCAGCCCTGCAAATCTGCTCAACGAAGCTCCAGCTCTTTCAGCCCAGGACGCTGCCATGGACCGGGTTGAGTGGGCCTTTAGGGCCGCTGGCGGAGCTAAATTCTGGACTAGGTATGCTTCTGTTATGGCTCTCCTTATCCAGGCGGCAATCGTGTTTTTCGCCACTTTTTTACCTTTATTTTTACCGTATAAGTGTATAAAGAGGTTCTGGTCAACTCTAAAGGATGATGAAGTTCTAAGTAGTGAAGAACAATTCTTCTGACATCCAATGTGTGGAAATCTTGTTCTCTAGGGTTCGCCGGGTTCTGGCAGAACGAAGGTAAAATTATGTCTTGCGATCGATGAAAGTCTGATACCACTTTGGGCAGAAATGATGGATCAGGGCGAAATATGATAGTCTACTCTTATGGATAAATAGGGTTCTCGAATTGAGAGAGCCTGTAGCTCCACTACCCTTCTAGCTGTGGAAATGGCAATCAGAAAGGCAGTTTTACATGAAAGTAGATAGGGGAACATGAGGTTAGAGGTTCAAAGGGAGGTCCTGTGAGTCCTTTGAGTACTATGTTTAGGTCCCAAGGTGGGACAATGGACTGGTTTTTGGGTGCAGTCTGAGTGCCCGAGATCATGAATCTCTTAATCCATTTATGGCATGCTAAGTCCTGGTCGAATGCCGAACTTAGCACGGACACCTGGACTTTTAATGTGTTTGGCTTGAGACCCAGGTCTAATCCTTTTTGTAAAAAATCCAAAATCTTAGATATGTTGGGACGAAGTGGGTCCGGTATATCAGGATGGTACCAGGAGGAGAACTTTTTCCATATCTTACTGTAAATAGCGTTAGTTACGGGTTTCCTGGATTTTTGTAAAGTGACAATTACTTGTCCGAAAGACACTTTGCTCTGAGGACCTGGGCTTCAACAACCAAGCTGCTAGATTGAGCCTTCGAGGATCTGGATGATGAAGATGACCCTGTTGGAGAAGATCGCTTTCCGGTTGTAGAAAAATTGGTCCTTCTACCCGTAGTTCTAGTAGGAGGTGGAACCAACTTTTCGCCACATCGGGGCCACTAAAATGACCGGAACTTGATCGTCCAGAATTTTCCGCAGAGTTCTTGCCAGTAGAGGTATCAGAAGAAACACATAGGCCAGCCGAAATTTCCAAGGATGATTGAAGGCATCCACTCCTTGACACTCATCCCTTGGATTTAGGGAAAAAAATGTTTTGACCTGGGCGTTTTGGCCTGAAGCCATCAGGTCTACCTTGGGAAGACCCCACATTTCTGTGAGTGAGGTGAAGATTTTCTTCTTCAGACTCCACTCCCCCGGCTGTATGTCTTGGCGGCTCAGACGGTCTGCCTGGAGATTTTCTGAACCTTTTAGATGTATCGCTGATAGTGAGAGGAGATGGGATTCTGCCCAGTTGAGAATATGGTTCGATACGTTCCTCAGACAGTTGAATTTGGGGCTTCCTTCATGTTTGAGGTGAGCCACCGTAGTCATGTTGTCCGAGAGAACTTTGACATGATGTCCAGAAATTAGAGAACTGGCTGCCTGGAAGGCTTTGTATACTGCCTTTAGTTCCCTGTAGTTGGAGGATCTGAGGCTGTCTTGCTGATTCCATAGGCCCTGGAAGGGAATTTGTAGAACTACAGCACCCCAGCCTCTCGAGCTTGCGTCTGTAGTTACTGTTAACAATGGAGTTTGAATCCAGTCTATTCCTTTGCACAGATTCGATTATTTTAACCACCAGGCTAGGGAGGCTTTGACCTTCCCTGGTGTCAGAATCTTCTTGTTCAACAAAGCAGGGTTCCCATTCGAATTCTCTAGAATGTGTGCCTGTAAAATTCTGGAGTGGGCCTGAGCCCATGCCACCGATTGTATACAGGCCGTCATCGAACCCAACAGGGACATGGCTGTTCGCAGCGTAGGGGTCCTCTGTTTCCTGAAGGACAAGGCTTTGGTTATCAAGATTTGGCAGTGGTCGTCCGGCAGACAAGATCTTTGATTCTCTGAGTCTAAAAGAATTCCAAGAAATCTTATCACTTTTGAGGGTTGGAGCTGAGACTTCTTTAAATTTACGATCCACCCTAAGTTCTGTAGGATGTGTAAAGTTTTGGCTACCCGTAAATCGAGGATCCCGGCTGAGGGACCGATGATTAACAGGTCGTCCAGATAAGGAACTATAGCTACACCCTGCTCCCGATATGCGCCACTGCTTCCGACATAATCCTTGAAAATACTATGGAGCTGAAGAAATCCCGAAGGGGAGCACATTGAATTGGTAATGTACTGTTTCGTGACCTAGTCGGACTGCAAATCTCAAATACTTCTGATGAAGAGGGTGTATTGGGATGTGGAAATAGGCGTCTTTGAGATCTATGGTTGCCATGAACGAGTGAGGAGTTATCAGGGGGATTGCTGATTTTACAGATTCCATCTTGAACCTCTGATAGGTTACCGATTGGTTGAGGGTTTTCAGGTTTATTATAACCCTTGCTTTCCCTGATGGTTTCCTCACAATGAAGATACGGGAGTAATGGCCTTTTCCTCGCTCGTTCGACGGAACTGGTGAAATTGCACCGGAGGCTATCAATTGTCGCAACTCTGTAGCAACTAAGGTTTGAGTCTCCCGCGATAGAAGGGAGGTTACTCTTAAGAATGGAGGAGGGGAAGTCTCGAATCTATCAGGAGACCTTCTTTTAATACACTTAGTACCCAGCGGCTGTTGGAAATTTTTTGCCAATTGTGCCAAAATCTCGAGAGTCCCCCCCTCCCCCCCCCCCACCCCCGCTCTGAGTCATTGTTTTTCTTGTTGTCCCTGATTGGGCACGAGGATATTTTTAGGCTTCCCCTTGGTATGACTCCACCTTCCTGTTTTCCCCTTACCCCTATACTGAGGGGGTTGAGTCTGGGAGGGTCGAAAAACACGCTTTTTCGGAGGTCTTTGCTCTGGAAGAGCTTTCTTTCTATCAGTGGCTTTTTCCAAGATTTCGTCCAGGATTGGCCCGAATACGTAGTCCCCTTTGAAGGGGATGGAGCACAATTTTATTTTGGAGGTGACCTCTCCACTCCACATTTTGAGCCAAGAGCGCTCTCCGAGCAGAGTTTGTTTGGACTAAATTCCTTGCCGCAATACGAATGGATTCCATCGAGGAATCAGCTAGGAACCCTGCTGCCTTATGGAGAATAGGCAGAGAGTCTAACACATCAGCTCTTGGAGTACCCTGGGAGATGTGGTTTTCCATTTCCTGGAGCCAGCGATGGAGAGATCTGGCAACGCAGGTGGACGCTATATTACATTTCAGGGATGAAGTGGAGGTCTCCCAAGATTTTTTGAGGAGACTCTCAATCTTTCTATCCATGGTGTCCTTTAGCTGGGACGAATCTTCAAATGGGAGTACAGTTTTCTTGCCACTCTTGCCACTTGGGAGTATCCCACTTGATTAAATTTTTATCAAGGGGAAACCGATTTTTAAATTCTGAAGGGGTCGTGAGACGTTTTTCCTGAAGGTCCCACTCCCGTTCTATCATGTCCGATATGCTTTTATACACTGGAAACCCCGCCGACCTCTCCGCTTGGGACCCGCCAAAGAATTCATCCTGTATTGAGTGAGAAATTGGTTGGTCCTCTAACCCCATGATACTCCGCACAGCACTTACGAACTCCTCAGTATATTCAGAGGAAAACAGGAATTTCCTGATTTCCGCCATATTGTGAAGTAAGGGATTCTCCCATTTGGATGAGGATGATCCTTGGGAAATGTCGGATTCTGAGTCCGAATGCTCTGGCTGGAATTTCCTCTTTTTTGAGGGAGGCGGACCAGGTGAGGGTGGATTAGGCGGGGGTATTAGTGCAGCTATGGAGGTCTGTACTTCCTGTTTAATTAGGACGCGCATCTCCTCTAGCAGCGAGGGATGCTCTGCTCTGACCACTTTATCGGTACACTTTTGGCAGAGCTTTTTATCCCAGTTCGGTGGCAATTTTAGAGAACACATCACACACTTATTTATTTTTACTGAGGGTCTCTGGACTGAACCTTCTCCCTAAAATAGAGGGAGAGGGGTATAAGGGACTGAAGTGCCAGGAGCCTCTAGAGGGGGACCCATCCCAATACATACAGTAGCTGGATTAGCGCTGGGCTCTGCAGCTGCAGGGCTGGACGTCTCCATAGCAGGTTTTCAGCCACATGGGCGCTTACCTGCTGACGTCTTCTGGCAGCTTTATATACTTTAGTATCGTGGCTGCCCAGCGCTCGTTCAATTTCCCCCCTCCCCCCTCCGGTCCCAGCACAGGCTGAAGTGAGTGCCTGCGTCCTTTGGCTGGAAAGCGTGACCGGAAGTGATCAGGAGCCTCTGCCTCCACTTCCGGGTTAGCGACGCACGAGGAGGGGGAGATGCCGGAGGGCTGCGGGAGGCCTCCGGCGGCGGGAGCCGGCCCGCTTTACCCCCGGGGGGGGGTGCAGGGAAGTCGGCTCGGCGTGGTCCCGACTCAGAGACGGGAGCAGGACTGGAGGAGGGAGGCGCGAGGCCCTGACCACCGCTGCCCGGCAAAAGGACTTTCTTGAAAAAAAAAATAGGTACAGCTGCAGAAAGCCGGCCACGCAGTGTACAAGGATCTCTCCGTGCCCCAAGGGACAGGAATACACTGACAAATGGGAGGGGTTTTTAACCTCTCTGTTCCTGTCCCCCAATAGGGTAAGGAGACATCCTCCTATGCTGTCGTGGAAGGCTACTGGAGAAAATACCAATTCTCATCTCACAAAAAACAAGTCCCCACTCAGGTCCATCATCTGTCAATGGAAAAACAGAGGTTCCCACACTACTAGTGGCTCAAAGGCTGTTGAAGAGCAACAGTTTCTATAAACCAATCCAGCAAAATCCGCTCTCACTTCTGAGTCTTGCAGTGAGCTCAAACAACATTTAGGATCCCTGTATTTAGCAATCTTATAGAGAGAAGAATCCACTTAATTTGCGGTGTGTGTCTCCTGGAGCACAATCTGGGCACTATGTGCTGGGTAAGAAAATGGCAAATGTGTAATTTTCACTCTCCAACATCCACTGTGTGTTAATTTCCGGAAAGTGGTTGTAGAGTCAAAATAATTCACTGCTCCTACACACATGGTCAAAATTATTGGTACCCCTCGTTTAATAACAGAAAAACCCACAATGGTCACAGAAATAACATGAATCTGACAAAAGTAATAAATCAAAAATCTATGAAAATGAACAGATGAAAGTCAGACATTGCTTTTCAGCCATGTTTCCACAGAATAAAAAAAAAAAAAAAGACTACGATCGGCGGTTTTATCCTTTTCGGGACCCCCATGTACCTTACAACAAAGGGATTGCAGCGCACAATGCTTCCTGTGACCCCCGACCTCATCGAGATCTGATTGGTTCAGGTTCTGATGATGTCAGCATCACACCAGCCAATGAGACAAATCACTAGGAAAGTTTGTTGTAGCAATGAACTTTCCTGGGCGATCTGCCTCATAAAAACGCTGTTTCTCCTCAGATCTCCTGTCAGTGAGAGATTAGAGGAGAAACAGTGTTACAAGTGCTGCTGCCAACAGCTGTGTCAGTCACCGATCCTGTTATAAAGTAAGGAAACAGATAAGGCAGGTTATGGTTAGCGCCATAGTTAGGGTTAGCGCCAGGGCTAAAGTTAAGCTAAAGAATTAGGCCAGTGATGGGCAACCTTTTTAGCTCGGTGTGTCAAAATTTGCCAAAAAAACAAGCATAACTCGTGCGGTGTGTCACTTCGAGAAAAAAAAAACATAATTTTGCGATATTTATAGTTTAAATAACAAAAATGTATAAAAACTAATTATTTAACTTACCTGCTTAGTAGTGACTTCTTTGTTCATCTGTCAGTCGTTTTCTTTTGTTGCTTTTGATATTATTTAACTTGTGTGGGGTGCCGTGAACTAAGATAAGTGAGGGGGAGGGGGAATTCTTTAAAGAGGACCTGTCATCCGGAGGACCCCCTCTCCGCCATTAACTGTGTACATAGCTGCTATGAACACAGTTAATGGGGAAGGGGGGGTCATCCGGATGACAGGTCCTCTTTAACTAACCTGCCTATTAGTGACTTTTTTGTTGCTGAATTTCATTAGCTAAATCTTCAATTGAAGGTTGGTATTTTGTACACTTCAAGCCCAAACAAGCACTACTAACTTCATCTGTCAATCTGTTTCTTTTGTTGGTTTTGATATTATTTAATGCTGAGAATAAGGTTTCACAAAAGTACGTAGAGGGAAAAATGGTGAGTAAAGCCATTGCTATATTTTTTAGCGTGCTAAAAGTGTCTGGTATACGGTTCCAGGTACTCCAAATTTCCTGTTCATAGTGGCACTCCTCTTGATTCTCCGAGCGGCACCTTTCCAGATTTTCAAGCTTTGACCTCAAGTCGACAAACACCTGAGACCAGATGCTGTCTTGAAATTCTGCAAGTTGCATCTCCAAATCATCAATTTGCATCCATTGGAGGCAATTTAATTCCAAACTACTGCAGACTACTACATCAGGATACTTAATTATTTTCATGGTCTGTTCTAGGCTTCTAAATTGATTAAATCTTTCACTGAACTGGTCAAGTAACGAGTCTAAAACATGCTGGTACTTTATATGCAAGAGTTCCATTTCATTTTGTACAGCTGTACTGGCCTTCTCAAATACTTTGTTACTCGAGGAAAATACTTATAAGTTTTAGTTTCTACATCTCGCTTGAAAATTCTCAGTTTACTTTCAAAAGCTTTTACGTATCCAAACATAACGTCAATGCTTTTGCCAAAACCTTGTAACTTTAAGTTCAGTTCATTAAAATGAACAGAGAGATCTGTAAAAAATATCAGGGTGTTGACCCACTTATTATCATTGAGCTGAGGAAAGTTTCCCAGATCCTTAGCCTCAAGAAATACCTTAATTTTTCAAAGCACTCCACAAAGCGCTCAAGAACTTTGCCTCGGCTCAGCCATCTTACATTATTGTACATCAGCAGTCCACTGTAGGTGGAATCAACCTCCAGTAAAAGTGCAGAAAATTCTCGCTTGTGAAGGGGGCGAGCAGCTATTAAATTAACTATTTTTGTAACAACTGACATTAAGTCATTTAAATTGGTGAATCCTGCCTTGGCACATAAAGCCTCCTGATGGATAATACAATGAAAAGGCACAATCAGATGTCCAATAGCTTCCGTAAACAATTTGACAAATCCAACTTTTTTCCCCACCATGTTTGGTGCCCCATCTGTCGTCACTGACACAACTTTAGAGATATCAATGCTTAGGTCACGGAATGTTTGTATAACAACCTTACATATTTCACTTCCTGATGTACTTGTTGGCACTGATACTAACTTTATCAACTCTTCTCTCATTGTGAGACCATCAGAATATCGACCAATAATGGCCAACTGAGCATGTGATGTGACATCGGTAGTTTCATCAAGAGAGATCGAAAAATATTTACAATTACTTATGTCTCTCTTTAATTGATGTTGTACGTTTGTGTTCAGTCTCATTATTCGGTCTTTTATGATATTTCTACTGAGTGGTAACTCAGATATTCTCTTAATAATTGCATCTTTATTATGCATATCATGAAATAGAACTGGTGCACATCCTAGGAGAGTTTCTTTAATAAATTCTCCCTCACTGAGTGCTTTTCCATGCTGAGCTATGGAGTGAGCAATGCTCAAACTTGCAGATGTTAAATTTGTAGAGCCTTTTATTAAATTTAAGTATGTGATGTTAGATTGGGCTTCTATAAAGGTGGTATTGCTGCCTTGGAAATGTAATCTGCCTTCCTTGTCTATCTCTCATTTTTATTCTTCAATGAGTAGCTGGGAATGAGTTTAGTTTTCCAAACATTGATCCTGATTTATATTTACCACAGTTCTGCTTACTACCACGTTTTCAAAAAAGAGCAAAAAGGAAAAGGAAGCCTATTTGAATAATAAAATACAAAATTTTATTCATATAAAATACATATTATTGGGATAAAAAATTCCAGATGGGGGAAAAAAATGCAACAAAGAAGCAGGCCCAATATTAACAGGTACAACCATCATATGAAAAATGCATTAGAAGTGCATATGTATATATATATAACATGTAAAGCCACATTGGCTAATAATAGGCTAAGAATAGCTCATATAAAATATATATAACAGTGCACATAAAGACTAGTATAAGAAAAAACATGTCCTCCATCATGCTAGCTGTATAAGGTATCAGCATGTAAATACAAAAGCCCACAGCAAATATTAGCAATAAATGCAACCAAATGTGGTCTGCATGTTTAGGGCATAAGACAAATCAGACTGCCGAAAAAATCATTAGCTGCCAATGGGAGATCATACCTGTAGCGACCTGAGCACCCCTGACGCGCGTTTCGCGTATACCTTGGAGGTATACAAGGATTCAACGTCCATTGTGACCAACCACATGTCCTCATCTAGTGGTATTCCCTCAATCTTATTTAAGACATCCCCTGTGTCCTTGACATGAGGGTAAATGGCTCACCAATGGCTTAAGGTAAAAATCCAGATATTGACCAATCGTTTCACAGAGGTTGCCATTTCCCGAAACGATCGGACGCCCAGGTGGACTTACCGCATCTTTGTGTATTTTTGGAGTGAAATAAATACACGCCATTTTGGGTATTCAGGTATGAGGTGTTTCTGGAGATCCTTTGTAATGATGCCTTCTGAGAAGGCTTCATTAAGAATCTCCTGTAATTCCCCTTGAAATTTTGAGTTGGATTGAAAGTTAGTTTTTGATAACACTTAGTGTCCCTCAATTGGCGAAATGCCTCCTTTTCATATGCCTCATGTGGCCAAATTACCACATTTCCTCCTTTATCAGCAGGTTTTATTGTCACTCCTCTAAGTCTTTTCAAATCTCTAATTGCTATCCTTTGCTCACTAGAGAGATTGTCATATTTAATTTTGCTTGAGATATTTTCAAAGCCCTGCGCTACCAATTTTACAAAAACCTCAATGTTGGGGTATAAGTTGAGAGGTGGGAATTTCTTGGGGACAGGAGGGTGAAATTTACCTACCATAATGTCGTCCTCCTGCTCTTCCTGCAATTCCTCCAAATTGGCTATGGCTTGTAACTCCTGCTCCGTCCAAATCTCCTCTGCATTATGTTTCTCATGTAATTTTTTTAGGACTAATTTACCGCAAAAAGATGTAAGTCTTTTACCGCTGTAAAGGAATCAAAGGGGGCGGTTGGTGAGACGCGTTCTTCCTGCTGTCTGTGCTCTCCCCTGCTCTGACGCGTCGAGCAGGGGGCTGGGCCGGACATCAGATGACGCTGGTTCATGCTGACAGAGCGGTGAGTCAGCTGAAGCGCCGTAATTAGACAGTGCCGGGTCCTATAAATATATCCAGTAGTGAACATAAACGCATGCACGCTCCCTTGTGAACAAGCTAACGCGAAACGCGCGTCAGGGGTGCTCAGGTCGCTACAGGTATGATCTCCCATTGGCAGCTAATGATTTTTTCGGCAGTCTGATTTGTCTTATGCCCTAAACATGCAGACCACATTTGGTTGCATTTATTGCTAATATTTGCTGTGGGCTTTTGTATTTACATGCTGATACCTTATACAGCTAGCATGATGGGAGGACATGTTTTTTCTTATACTAGTCTTTATGTGCACTGTTATATATATTTTATATGAGCTATTCTTAGCCTATTATTAGCCAATGTGGCTTTACATGTTATATATATATATACATATGCACTTCTAATGCATTTTTCATATGATGGTTGTACCTGTTAATATTGGGCCTGCTTCTTTGTTGCATTTTTTTCCCCCATCTGGAATTTTTTATCCCAATAATATGTATTTTATATGAATAAAATTTTGTATTTTATTATTCAAATAGGCTTCCCTTTTTCTCTTTTTGAATCTATTGATATTTGGAAGTAGTTTTGAACACTAGGCAATAATTTTTTGTGATTTACTACCGTTTCAGTACATAGAACACAAAATGATCTGCCATTTTTATCTATAATGCCATACATCTCGGTCCATGTCTCTTGAAAGGGCCGGCTACTAGCACCACTTCCTTTACTTAACCTTGTTTTTTTTTGGGTTCTCCATCAGGGGGGCAGTGACAGAATATTTATAGATAGCCTGTTAGCCCTGCAGGCAATTAGGGGTTCACTAGCCTAACTGACCACAAGATGGCACATGTAACTATGGTTTAGGAAAGATGCACAACAGTAATAGTGTTGAAATGGAGTCTGCACTATGCTGCAAGATGGCTGTCGCTATTTCTAATGGCAGGAAACGGCACCTATAGCACAGCCACAGACCCTCGCCTCTCCTAGCCTCTCCAGCCTCCCCCACACTTATCTTGTCAAAGAAAATAATATGTGACACCCCAGGCCAGAGCCCAGTAACAGTTGCTGGTAATGGCGTCCTCCGCACTATTCCACTGCTACCTGCACAGCCACAGACCCTTGCCTCTCCCAGCCTCCCCCACACTTATCTTGTCAAAGACAATGATATGTGACACCCCAGGCCAGAGCCCAGTAACAGTTGCTGGTAATGGCGTCCTCCGCACTATTCCACTGCTTCCTGCACAGCCACAGACCCTTGCCTCTCCCAGCCTCCCCCACACTTATCTTGTCAAAGACAATGATATGTGACACCCCAGGCCAGAGCCCAGTAACAGTTGCTGGTAATGGCGTCCTCCGCACTATTCCACTGCTTCCTGCACAGCCACAGACCCTTGCCTCTCCCAGCCTCCCCCACACTTATCTTGTCAAAGACAATGATATGTGACACCCCAGGCCAGAGCCCAGTAAACAGTTGCTGGTAATGGCGTCCTCCGCACTATTCCACTGCTTCCTGCACAGCCACAGCCCTTGCCTCTCCCAGCCTCCCCCACACTTATCTTGTCAAAGACAATGATATGTGACACCCCAGGCCAGAACCCGGTAACAGTTGGTGGTAATGGCGTCCTCAGCGGTATTTCACTGCTCCCTGTTCCGCCGGCCGGAAGTGAAGACCTAACCCGGAAGTCCAAGTACTAGACGCGCTGTGCCGGAGTGCTGCTGTTTTGGCATACAGACCTCCAGCACAGAGCGTCCACTACACTACAGCAAATGTATTTCAGCGCAGGATGTATTTCTTGTCATGTGGCCGCATACTTCTCTGTATGCGGCGGCGTGTCACCGAAAATGGCTCCACGTGTCAGTGCTGACACGCGTGTCATAGGTTCGCCATCACTGAATTAGGCTTTTCTCAATTGTTCCCCAATAATTTGGTCACGTCAGAGTTTTCTATTTCCAGAAAAATAAATAAATATGAATAAAATGGCCGTCAGTATTTTAGTGCAGAGGAGGCTTATGCACTTTTATGTTCTGACAGCGAAGAAAGTGCAGTGTCAGATGGAGATGTGGATTTCGAGGGCTTTAGTAGCAGCGACAGTGATAGCTCAGAAATGAGCAGTGATTCTGGTCCACCCTCACACACAAGGACCAGTACAACAAGGACAAATAGCACTTCTGGAGAAATGACTCCAACTCAGGGAACAATGCCCAGTACTAGCGCTGTCCCTAGTGCTCGTGAATTGGCGCCCACCAATGTCCAAGGACTAGGGTTGAGCATTCCGATACCAAAACCCGATTCCGATACCTGAAATCCAATGTAAGTCTATGGGAACAAAATATCGGAAGTTTTAAATTCCGATATTTTGTTCCCATAGACTTACATTGGATTTCAGGTATCGGAATGGTTTTGGTATCGGAATGCTCAACCCTACCAAGGACTACTTTGCCTCTTGATGTAGAAAATACCCAGATGGGAGGCTTCAGATTCGGCTGCTCCATTCATCCCTAATTTTAATGCCATTCCTGGTATAAATGTGGAGGTGGAAAATTTTGGACCAATTAATCATTTTAATTTGTTTATGACAGATAGCTTGATAGAGCATATTGTCCTACAAACAAATCTATATGCGTCCCAATTCATCAGCCAGAATCCACTATCCTATTATGCTAGGTCAAATTGATGGACACCAACTAATGTCCTGGAAATTAAAAACATTTTAGGACTTACATTCGTTATGGGGCTTGTTATAAAAATGAGGATTCGGTCTTATTGGTTCAACCTCCCTGTTCAAGAGACCCCTGTTTTCTGCAGTTCTTCCTAGGATCTGTTATGAAATGCTCATGAGATTTTGGCATTTTAACGACAATAGTCAATGCCTGCCCAGAAATGCCCCAGAACATGACAGACTATTCAAAATCAGACCCATCATCGAAGACTTGACAGAAAAGTTCTTAACCCCTTCACCCCCAAGGGTGGTTTGCACGTTAATGACCGGGCCAATTTTTACAATTCTGACCACTGTCTCTTTATGAGGTTATAACTCTGGAACGCTTCAACGGATATTCGCGTTTCTGAGATTGTTTTCCGTGACATATTGGACTTCACTTTAGAAGTAAAATTTCTTCGATATAACTTGCATTTATTTTTGAAAAAAAAACGCAAATATGGCGAAAATTTTTAAAATTTTGCAATTTTCAAACTTTGAATTTTAATTCCCTTAAAACAGAGAAATATGTAACACAAAATAGTTAAGAAATAACATTTCCCACATGTCTACTTTACATCAGCACAATTTTGGAACCAAAATTTTTTTTTGTTAGGAAGTTATAAGGGTTAAAAGTTGACCAGCGATTTCTCATTTTTACAACAAAATTTACAAAGCCATTTTTTTTTAGGGACCACCTCACATTTGAAGTCACTTTGAGGGGTCTACATGGCAGAAAATACCCAAAAGTGACACCATTCTAAAAACTGCACCCCTCAAGGTACTCAAAACCACATTCAAGAAGTTTAATAACCCTTCAGGTGCTTCACAGGAGCTGAAGCAACGTGGAAGGAAAAAATTAATATTTAACTTTTTAGCCACAAAAATGACCTTTTACAAACTTTTTTTTATTTTCACAATGGTAAAAGGAGAAAATGGACAGATAAGGTTGTTATGCAATTTCTCCTGAGTACGCCAATACCCAATATGTGGTGGAAAACCACTGTTTGGGCACATGGCAGAGCTCGTAAGGGAAGGAGCGCCGTTTGACTTTTTCAAACTAAAATTGGCTGGAGTTGAGATTGGACGCCATGTTGCGCTTGGAGAACCTCTGATGCGCCTAAACAGTGGAAACCCCCACAAGTGACACCATTTTTGAAACTAGACCCCCTAAGGTACTTATCTAGATCTGTTGTGAGCACTTTGAACCCCCAAGTGTTTCACAAAAGTTTATAATACCTGGGTGTGAAAAAAAAAAAAAAAAAAAAATCCACAAAAATGATTTTTTAGTCCCAAATTATTGAATTTTCCCAAGGAAATTGGACCCCAAAAGTTGTTGTCCAATTTGTCCTGAGTACGCTGATACCCCATATGTGGGGGGGGGGAACTGTTTGGGCGCACGGCAGGGCTTGGAAAGGAAGTAGTAACGTTTTGGAATGCAGACGTTGATGGGGGTCATGTTCCGTTTGCAGTGCCCCAGATGAGCCTAAACAGTGGAAATCCCCTATAAGTGACCCCATTTGGGAAACTAGACACCCTAAGGAACTTATCTAGATCTTTGGTGAGCACTTTGAACCCCCAAGTGCTTCACACAAGTTTATAATGCCCGGGCATGAAAATAAAAAATCCTATTTTTTTTTTCCCACAAAAATTATCTTTTAGTCACTCATTTTTTATTTTCCCAAGGGTATCAGGAGAAATTGGACCACATAAGTTGTTGTCCAATTTGTCCCGAGTACGCTGATGCCCTATATGTGGGGGGGAACCACTGTTTGGGCGCACGGCAGAGCTCGGAAGGGAAGGAGCACCATTTGACTTTTTCCAACCAAAATTGGCTGGAATTGAGATTGGATGCCATGTTGCATTTGGAGAGCCCCTGATGTGCCTAAACAGTGGAAACCCCCCACAAATGACCCCATTTGGGAAACTAGACCCCCTAAGGAACTTATCTAGATCTTTGGTGAGCAATTTGAACCCTCAAGTGCTTCACACAAGTTTATAACGTAGAGCCGTAAAATTTAAAAATCATATTTTTTCCACAAAAATAATCTTTTCACCCGAATTTTTATTTTTCCAAGGGTAACAAGACTCCAAAAGTTATTGTGCAATTTGTCCTGAGTACGCTGATACCCCATATGTGGGGGTAAACCACTGTTTGGGTGCATGGCAGAGTTTGGAAGGGAAGGAGCGCCGTCTCACTTTTTCAACGCAGAATTGGCTGGACGCTATGTCGTGTTTGGAGAGCTCCTGATCTGCCTAAACAGTGGAAACCCTCTAAAAATGACCCCATTTTGGAAAATAGACCCCACAAGGAACTTATCTAGATGTGTGATGAGCACTTTGAACCCCGAAGTGCTTCACAGAAGTTTATAACGCACAGCTGTAAAAATAAAAAATCCTTTTTTTTTTTACAAAAATGATTTTTTCGCCCCCAATATTTTATTTTCACAAGGGTAACAGGAGAAATTGGACCCCAAAAGTTGTTGTCCAATTTGTCCTGAGTACGCTGATACCCAATATGTGGGAGAAAACTACTGTAGGGGCGCAGGTCAGGGCTCGGAAGGGAAGTGACGTTTTGGATTGCAGACTTTGATGGAATGGTCTGGGGCGTCATGTCGCATTTGGAGAGCCCCTGATGCGCCTAAACAGTGGAAATCCCCAACAAGTGACCCCATTTTGGAAAATAGACCCCACAAGGAACTTATTTAGATGTGTGGTGAGCGCTATGAAGCCCCAAGTGCTTCACAGAAGTTTATAATGTACAGCCGCAAAAACAAAAAAATCATATTTTTTAAAAAAAAAAGATATTTTCGCCCCCAGTTTTTTATTTTCCCAAGGGTAACAGAAGAAATAGGACAAATTTCACAATAACTCTTGGGGTCCAGAGTACGCTGATACCCCATATGTGGGGATAAACTACTGTTTGGACGCATGGCAGAGCTGAGAAGTGAAGGAGCACCGTTTGACTTTTTCAACGCAGAATTGGCTGGAATTGAGATCAGACGCCATGTCACATTTGGAGAGCCCCTGATGTGCCTAAACAGCGGAAACCCCCCAATTATAACTCCAACCCTAACCCCAACACACCCCTAACCCTAGTCCCAACCCTAACCCTAATCCTAACTCTAACCCTAATCCTAACTTTAGCGCCAACCCTAACCCTAATGGGAAAATAGAAATAAATACATTTATTTTATTTTATTATTTTTCCCTAACTAAGGGGGTGATAAAGGGGGTTTGATTTACTATTTATAGCGAGTTTTTATGATTGGCAGCTGTCACGCTAAAAGACGCTTTTTATTGCAAAAAGTAGTTTTTTGCATCGCCACATTTTGAGAGCTATAATTTTTGCATATTTTGGCCCACAGAGTCATGTGAGGTCTTATTTTTTGCGGGACAAGGTGACGCTTTTATTGGTACCATTTTTGAGCACGTGACCTTTTTTTGATCGCTTTTTATTTCGATTTTTGGGAGGTTAGAATGAACAAAAATCAGCAATTCATGAATTTCTTTTGGGTGAGGCGTTTTTATTGTTCCGCGTGTGGTAAAATTGATAAAGCAGTTTTATTCTTCGGGTCAGTACGATTACGGCGATACCTCATTTATATCATTTTTTTATGTTTTGGCGCTTTTATAGAATAAAACTAATTTTATATAAAAAATAATTATTTTTGCATCGCTTTATTCTGCGAGCTATAACTTTATTTTTTCGCTGATGATGCTGTGTGATGGCTCGTTTTTTGCGGGACAAGATGACGTTTTCAGCGGTACCATGTTTATTTATATCCGTCTTTTTGATCGCGTGTTATTCCACTTTTTGTTCGGCGGTATGATAAAGCACTGATTTTTTGCTTAGTTTTTATTTTTATTTTTTTAAGGAGTTCACAAAAGGGGTTAACTAGTGGGACAGTTTTATAGGGGGGTCATTACGGACGCAGCGATACCAAATATGTGTACTTTTATTGTTTCATTTTTTTTTATTTACAGAAAGAAATGAATTTATTGGGGAATATTTTTTTTTTTTTTTTTTTATTTTGGATTTTTTTTTTTTTAGAACATGTTTATTTTTACTTTTTTTTACTTTTTTTACTTTGTCCCAGGGTGGGACATCACTGTATTTTATCAGATCGCTGGTGTGACAGTGTGCACAGCACACTGTCACACCAGCGATCGCACAGGCAGTGCAGGACGCTTCCTCATCGCCTGCTCTCGGCAGGCACTGAGGAAGCCGCCTCCCTCCAGGACCCCGGCGCCATCTTGGATCCGGGTCCTGGGAGGGAGGAAGCCCTCAGAGCAGCGCAATCACATCGTGCTGCTCTGAGGGTCTCAGGGGGGTGCGCAGGGAGCCCCCACCCTGCGCGATCCTCCCCTGTGCCCCCAGTACACCACGATCATGTTTGATCGCGGTGTGCAAGGGGTTATTGTGCCGGGAGCGGTCCGTGACGCTCCTGACACACAGTCCCGGGTGTCAGCTGTGATAATCAGCTGACACCCGGCGGCGATTAGCTGCGCTCCCCACGGGAGCGCAGCTGATCGCCCTGGACGTACTATTCTGTCCATGGGAATGAGGTCCAGGGTCACATGGACGGAATATTACGTCCAATGGAATAAAGGGGTTAAAGCTCTACACCCCAACAGAAAACATTTCCATTGATGAGTCCCTTGTAAGATTCAGAGGAAGACTGCACCTCAAGAAATTTATTCCTTCTAAGAGGGCAAGGTTCGGAATAAAGCTCTATAAAATGTGCGAGATTTCAACCGGATACACATCAGCTTTTCACATTTATGAGGGAAAGATTATTATAATTATTGATTTCTATAGCACCATTGATTCCACGGTGCTGTACATGAGAAGGGTTACATACAAATTACAGATATCACTTACAGTAAACTAACAATGACAGACTGATACAGAGGGGAGCGGACCCTGCCCTTTTGGGCTTACATTCTAAAGGATGGTGGGGATAGCCAACTAAACCCACCAGGAGGCCCAACTTATCTGGGGACACCTGGAAAAATCGTTTTGGAGCTGATAACTCCATTTTTACAAAAAGGCTACAGTCTGTATGTTGACAACTACTACACCAGCATCCCCTATTTAAAAGTCTGGTTGAATATAACATAGGGGCTTGGGGGACCATTCACAGACTTAACCCTGCTGTTCTGTTCCCATATACTATAGTATACACTTGTAAAAACCGGGTCATAGTGACCCAGGAGCAATACATCTTGATTTTAGATACTCTAGCTCAATAATTTTTATACCTTTTGCTTTTAGACTGTATGGGCACATGTTTGGAAATAAAAAAAAAAAAAAAAAGGAAAATGAAGTTGAAATCTTGAAATCTTTATTTTTTTATTCCGAAAAAACTTAGTAATAAGCAAAACGAAAAATAGCAAACTACACATGTGGTAAAAAAAAAAAAACTAAACCAAAACAAGCAAATCAAACATTTTGTGAAATTTTTTTTAAAGAAATAAACACTTCAATTTGAACATATTTACATGGTAATATTAATTTAGTTATATGAAAAAGTTTGGGCACCCCTATTAATCTTAAGCTTAATGTTTTCTAAAAATTGGTGTTTTTGCAACAGCGATTTCAGTTTGATATATCTAATAACTATTGGACACAGTAATGTTTCTACCTTGAAATGAGGTATATTGTACAGTAAATACTTCAAAAAAATCCTGAATTGGAATCAATAGAGGTTTAAAACAGCTCAAAAGCACTACAGACAAAAAAATTCATCCCCAGATAAGAGGCCAGAATCAGAGCTATTTATACAAAAATATTTTATTGATAAATATTAACAATAAGAATTATGCAGAGTATCACAATAACAGGTTAAAAGGAAAGGACAATTTTTTCCCCCTCACTATGTAACACACTAGGCCACATTATATATATCAATAAGTCAAGGAACCTTAAACAGGGACCAGTGCCCGTGTATATCATAGAGCGCATAAACAGCAGCTCTGAATAGTAATTGAATACATGTGGGATAGTGCCAAAAATAAAGTGAACAGTTGAATTGTACTATTTGAACTTACATGTGGGAGAAAAGTCCTGACCGTAACCTGCCAGCCCCAACGCACGTTTCGCCGTTGCTTCGTCAGGAGGCGTGGCCATGGTCAGGTCTATGCCCCTTAAGTAATACCAAGAACAGGTGAGGGTCATAACACATAATATATTGCAGAAAAGGTCATTTCCGGGTATCGGTGTAGCGTGAGCAGCGATATCCAATAGATCGCCCAGTGCAGAACATACGTCATCGTCACCTAGGTAACAAAAGTGCCTAGACCAATAGTGGCGTGTATTAGTCCTAGCCAATTACAAACTCAGTTACTCCCAATGAACGGCAAAAGGCGCATGCGCAGGTTACGTCACACCCGAAGGGGACCACCCTCTGCGCCCGTGGAGCGTCCATCCCCCCCGCTGCAAAGCGGCAGGGAGAGAATGACGCCACCAGTGGGCGAGTCGGGAAATCCCGGGTGCGCGGCAGCCCACGCATGCGCTTCGTCACTGGTGTAGACTGATAATAAAAAGGTAAACAAAAATATAAACAAAAAAATAAGAAAATATTAATGCGGTTAACACAATTTGAACATTAAAGGAAAAAATAACTGGGGATCAGTGAGAAGGACTAGGGATCTAAGCTATTTTAAACAAAACATTTTGAAGCATACACAACAATTATGATCAAGGGTAGTGAAGATTGTGCTCAGTGATAATACACATGCTCAAATTATTCTTGTTATCTCCCCATTCTCCAACTACAATAAGGGTAATTATACTAAATTATCATGGGGAATAGGGATATAAAAAATCATTGGAACCGCTAAAATCATCACTAAACTATAAACATACTGTATATATAGGAGAACAATATAGAATATTCTAAACATATAATAAAGACTACCAAATATTCTAAACATATAATAAAGACTATACAAACAGTTAAAATCAGAACATAAAACACATTTCTTGTTTTTCTTATTTTTCTTATTGTCTTTCTTAAGTTCTCCAACCGTGACACCAAACATCAAAGCTGGACCAAGGACATCACGGATCACTTCCACCCCAAATGAACAGACACCATCACGAGAATGGAAGACCGATTCTAAGGGTAAGTATAAGAACTAAGAAATAAAATTAGAATTAGGTAGAAATAACAATATTAAATAAGAGAATATGCACAATAAGGGGATAAACCTAATAAAAAGCACAGAGTGAGAAGCTCCATATACTAAAGAATTGAAAAATATATTGTAAACTATATGGGTTTATAGAAATGAACCAAAACCATGACTTTCATTAAGGCCATATGGGACCAAAGTGTTTAGTCGATGAATCCAACGGCTTTCTATCTGAGAGAGTGTTTTGAATAGATTGCCACCTCTGATCCCAAGATCAACCTGGTCAATAGCCATAATTTTTAGCCCTCGTGCATCTGAACCGTGTTGGAATTTAAAGTGCCTGGGGAGGGTTTTAAGTTGTTCTTCTTCGTGGGAATCCTTTGCTTTAATTATATCCCGCACGTGTTCCCTAATCCTCAGGCGTAACTCCCTAGTGGTCATGCCGATATAAATTAAATTGCAGGGGCATCGTGCCAGATAAATAACACCGGATGATGAGCAGGTTAGGTACTTTCTAATTAGAAAGTCCTTAGTTCCATCAAAGTTAGAAAATTCTTTACTCTTGATCGTGTTTTCACACGCCTTGCATTTTTTGCAAGGAAAGAACCCCTTAATCTCACCAAAGATATTTCTCTGGCCTGACTTTTTAGGGCAGTAATGGCTCTTGACCAATAGGTCAGAAAGATTTTTAGCACGTTTAGCAGTAATTAATGGTTTCTTGGTCAAGGTTTTCTTCAAAATAGGATCTGTCAGGAGAATATTCCATCTATCATGAATGATCCTTGTAAAATCATTCCACTGACTATTATATGGTGTGATTAGTCTTACTTGGGAATTTGTCAATTCACTCTTCTTGGTCTTCTTAGTGTATAGAAGAGCATTTCTAGATACATTTTGGGCTCTATGATAGGCATTTCTAATTGATCTATGTCCATATCCACGTTTGCGAAAACGTGAGTATAGGTCCTTAGCCTGTACTTGATATGTTTGTTCCGTAGAGCAAATTCTTTTAGCCCGCAAGTACTGACTGACAGGGATTGATTTAATAGTAGATGGTAAATGGGAGGACCCGGCATGAAGAATAGAATTGGTTGCCGTAGGTTTTCTGAAAATGTCAGTTACAATGTTACCCTCACTGGTGATTGAGATATCAATGTCCAGGAAGGTAACATGACGTCCGGACGTATATGTCAGGAATATATTCCTATCATTATTATTGAGCTTAGACATGAACTCGCTCAATTCCTCACTTGTCCCCTCCCAGACAAAAATGATGTCATCTATGTATCTAGACCAATTTTGGACTTTCTCAATGCCAGGTATAGAAGAGCATTGAAATAGATTGCGTTCCCAAAATCCTAAGAACAAATTAGCATATGAGGGGGCACAAGCTGCCCCCATTGCTGTTCCTTGTAATTGCAAGAACACCTGATCTTTAAAAGTGAACACATTATGAGTTAGTATAAATTCCAATAAAGTGATAATGAAAGCTACCAATTCATTGTTCAAATTGCTGTTATTTAAAAACCAGGATACTGCCTCAAGTCCCTGATTATGCCTAATTGAAGTATAAAGGGCTTCTACATCAGCAGTGACCAGGATCATATGGTCCTCCACATGGAGTTGGTCAAGTTGTCTTAGTGCTGCTGTAGTATCTAAGATGTGTGAGGGCAGGGTTGCCACAATTGGTTTCAAATAATGGTCAATGATTTTACAAACCATTTCATTGAGGCCTTCATTACCTGAGACGATTGGACGTCCCGGAGGGTCATTGGGGTTTTTGTGCAGCTTGGGAAGCAGGTAAAAGGTGGGCAATCTGGGTTTGAGGGTCTCCACGAAATCCAATGTTTTTTTGGGACAATTCCCAACATATAGGCCTCAGAAATAATATCAACAAGTTCCCTTTGATATTCATCAAGTGGAACATGTGTCAATTTTTATAACATTTATTATCAGATAATAATTTGAATGCCTGTTTCTCGTAGAGATCATTAGGCCAAATAACCAGATTGCCCCCTTTGTCCGCTAATTTAAAGGTTACATCATCCCAACTTTGTAATTCCTGCACAATTTTCCTATCCCTGACATCAGAGGGTCCCAGATGATATTGATGGTTAATTTTCTCATATCCTGTGTGACCATCTTAACAAAAATCTCAATAGCAGAACAAGTATTAAGATTAGTAAATTTCTTAGATTTATTAAACAAAAAATCAGGGAATGTGCTCACCAAATCAGGGGAATTATTCTCCTCCACAAGAGATTCCAAGACAGCAATAGCCTCCAGTTCTTCCATAGAGTTTAATGTGAGTCCCATATTGTTTTTCTCATGAAATCTTTTTAAAATGAGCTTCCTTGCAAACAGATGAATATCCTTCACCGTCGTGAATAGATCTAAAGATTGGGGGGGAGAAAAGGTTAATCCCTTCTCTAATAGAGAAAGGTGTCCAGGAGTTAGAGTATGAGAAGATAAATTGATTACCTTAGGGTGATCGTTTCTTTTATCAGAATTATAATTGCCATGTCTATTTTGATGTCTATTTTGATGTCTATTTCTCATCAAGAACAACTTAAAACCCTCCCAGGCACTTTAAATTCCAACACGGTTCAGATGCACGAGGGCTAAAAATTATGGCTATTGACCAGGTTGATCTTGGGATCAGAGGTGGCAATCTATTCAAAACACTCTCTCAGATAGAAAGCCGTTGGATTCATCGACTAAACACTTTGGTCCCATATGGCCTTAATGAAAGTCATGGTTTTGGTTCATTTCTATAAACCCATATAGTTTACAATATATTTTTCAATTCTTTAGTATATGGAGCTTCTCACTCTGTGCTTTTTATTAGGTTTATCCCCTTATTGTGCATATTCTCTTATTTAATATTGTTATTTCTACCTAATTCTAATTTTATTTCTTAGTTCTTATACTTACCCTTAGAATCGGTCTTCCATTCTCGTGATGGTGTCTGTTCATTTGGGGTGGAAGTGATCCGTGATGTCCTTGGTCCAGCTTTGATGTTTGGTGTCACGGTTGGAGAACTTAAAGACAATAAGAAAAATAAGAAAGAAAACAAGAATGTGTTTTATGTTCTGATTCTGTTGTAACTTATTTATGTTAATATGTGTCTTTATTATATGTTTAGAATATTCTATATTGTTCTCCTATATATACAGTATGTTTATAGTTTAGTGATGATTTTAGCGGTTCCAATGATTTTTTATTCCCTATTCCCCATGATAATTTAGTATAATTACCCTTATTGTAGTTGGAGAATGGGGAGATAACAAGAATAATTTGAGCATGTGTATTATCACTGAGCACAATCTTCACTACCCTTGATCATAATTGTTGTGTATGCTTCAAAATGTTTTGTTTAAAATAGCTTAGATCCCTAGTCCTTCTCACTGATCCCCATTATTTTTTCCTTTAATGTTCAAATTGTGTTAACCGCATTAATATTTTCTTATTTTTTTGTTTATATTTTTGTTTACCTTTTTATTATCAGTCTACACCAGTGACGAAGCGCATGCGTGGGCTGCCGCGCACCCGGGATTTCCCGACTCGCCCACTGGTGGCGTCATTCTCTCCCTGCCGCTTTGCAGCGGGGGGGATGGACGCTCCACGGGCGCAGAGGGTGGTCCCCTTCGGGTGTGACGTAACCTGCGCATGCACCTTTTGCCGTTCATTGGGAGTAACTGAGTTTGTAATTGGCTAGGACTAATACACGCCACTATTGGTCTAGGCACTTTTGTTACCTAGGTGACGATGACGTATGTTCTGCACTGGGCGATCTATTGGATATCGCTGCTCACGCTACACCGATACCCGGAAATGACCTTTTCTGCAATATATTATGTGTTATGACCCTCACCTGTTCTTGGTATTACTTAAGGGGCATAGACCTGACCATGGCCACGCCTCCTGACGAAGCAACGGCGAAACGTGCGTTGGGGCTGGCAGGTTACGGTCAGGACTTTTCTCCCACATGTAAGTTCAAATAGTACAATTCAACTGTTCACTTTATTTTTGGCACTATCCCACATGTATTCAATTACTATTCAGAGCTGCTGTTTATGCGCTCTATGATATACACGGGCACTGGTCCCTGTTTAAGGTTCCTTGACTATATTGTTATATATAATGTGGCCTAGTGTGTTACATAGTGAGGGGGAAAAAATTGTCCTTTCCTTTTAACCTGTTATTGTGATACTCTGCATAATTCTTATTGTTAATATTTATCAATAAAATATTTTTGTATAAATAGCTCTGATTCTGGCCTCTTATCTGGGGAGGAATTTTTTTGTCTGTATATTGTACAGTAGTAGCACAACATGTGCAATCTGCATTCAAACAAAATTTGATAGGTGCATAAGTATGGGCACCCTTATCATTTTCTTGTTTTAAATACTCCTACCTACTTTTTACGGACTTACTAAAGCCCTTTTTTTGGTTTTGTAAGCTCATTGAGCTTTGAACTTCATAGCCAGCTGTATGCAATCATGAGAAAAGCTACTTAAAGTGGCCACTTGCAAGTTGTTCTCCTGTTTGAATCTCCTCTGAAGAGTGGCATCATGGGCTCCTCAAAACAACTGTCAAATGATCTGAAAACAAAGATTATTCAACATAGTTGTTCAGGGGAAGGATACAAAAAGCGGTCTCAGAGATTTAACCTGTCAGTTTCCACTGTGAGGAACATAGTAAGGAAATGGAAGAACACAGGGACAGTTCTTGTTAAGGCCAGAAGTGGCAGGCCAAGAAAAACATCAGAAAGGCAGAGAAGAGGAATGATGAGATCAGTCAAGGACAATCCTCAGACCACCTCCAGAGAGCTGCAGCATCAACTTGCTGCAGATGGTGTCACTGTGCATCGGTCAACTATACAACGCACTTTGCACAAGGAGAAGCTGTATGGGAGAGTGATGCGAAAGAAGCCGTTTCCGCAAGCACGCCTCAAACAGAGTCGGCCGAGGTATGCAAAAGCACATTTGGAGAAGCCAATTTCTTTTTGGAAGAAGGTCCTGTGGACTGATGAAACCAAGATGGAGTTGTTTGGTCATACAAAAAAGGCGTCATGCATGGCGTAAAAAAAAAAAAAAAAAAAAAAAAAACACAGCATTCCAAGAAAAACACTTGCTACCCACAGTAAAATTTGGTGGAGGTTCCATCATGCTTTGGGGCTGTGTGGCCAATGCCGGCACCAGGAATCTTGTTGAAGTTGAGGGACGCATGGATTCCACTCAGTAGCAGATTCTTGACAATAATGTTCAAGAATCAGTGACAAAGTTGAAGTTACGCAGGGGATGGATCTTTCAGCAAGACAATGATCCAAAACACCGCTCCATATCTACTCAGGCATTCATGCAGAGGAACAATTACAATGTTCTGGAATGGCCATCCCAGTCCCCAGACCTCAATATCATAGAACATCTGTGGGATCATTTGAAGAGGGCTGTTCATGCTCGGCGACCATCAAACTGAACTGGAATTGTTTTGTAAAGATGAATGGTCAAAAATACCTTCATCCAGGAACTCATTAAAAGCTACAGGAAGCGACTAAAGGCTGTTATTTTTGCAAAAGGAGAATCTACTCAATATTAATGTCACTTTTCTGGTGAGGTGCCCATACTTATGCACCTGTCAAATTTTGTTTGGATGCAGATTGCACATTTTCTGTTAGTACAATAAACCTCATTTCAAGGCAGAAACATTACTGTGTCCAATAGTTATTAGATATATCAAACTGAAATTGCTGTTGCAAAAAATAGGTATTATACCTACCGATAATTCTGTTTCCAGGAGTCCATCCTGACAGCACTATGGAGGACGTCCTCCTCCTCCTTACAGGGACAGGAAGCACACGAGAGGTTAAAAGGTCCCACTCCTCCCCCAATACCTCAGTGATTTGACAAGTACCATACCATGGATCAATATAAGTGACAAAATTGAATTACTTAAACATATTACATCATATGAATTAGCATATACATGAACATAGACAAGGGAGGGAACTAACGGTGCTGTCAGGATGGACTCCTGGAAACCGAATTATCGGTAGGTATAATACCTATTTTCCAGGATGTCCCCCTGACAGCACTATGGAGAGTACCAAAGAAACCCTCCTAGGGTGGGACTACGGCCTGTAATACTTTTCTACCATATGCTGTCTGTTGTCCTGCTAGCACATCTAGTTTGTAGTGCCTGCAAAAGGTATTTATCGTAGCCCAAGAAGCTGCTTTACAAATTTGTTCTAAAGATGCTCCTGCTCTTTCTGCCCATGAGGCTGACAATGCTCTGGTAGAATGGGCTTTTATTTTTATGGGACAAACTACACCTTCAGATTTGTAAGCTTTTATGATTAAGGTGGTAATCCATCTTGCGATGGAAGGCTTAGCTTTTTTACACTTATTTTTACCTCCATATAAAATAAACAAATTAGGGTCTTTCCTCCAGCCCCCAGTGGCCTCTAGGTAATCAATTACTGTCTGTCTAACATCCAGGGAGTGTAAAGCTTGTTCTTTAACATTTGAAGGTTTTTCACAAAAGGATGGAAGTATTATTTCCTGATTGCGATTTTGCAAAGAGGCTACCTTGGGCATGAAAGCAGGGTCAAGTTTTAATACCACATGATCTTCTCTGATCTGCATATATGGGTCCTTAATGGATAACGCCTGGATTTCCTCTACTCTTTTGGCTGTGGTAATAGCTACCAAGAAGGCTGCTTTAATAGATAGGAGAGAAATTGTAAAACTCCTTACACTCCAAATAAGGATTTGCCTAAGTGCCCCCAGAACTAGATTTAAATCCCAGGGGGGAGACAATTGCCTTATAGTAGGCCTTAATCTTTGGATTGCTTTAACGAATCTAACCACCCAAGGGTGTGAAGCTAAAGGGTAATCCATGTAAGTACTCAAAGCTGAGATCTGCACTTTAAGTGTACTAGGTCTAAGACCCATATTAAACCCTGTTTGAAGAAAATCCAGTACTCGGGAACATCCGGGACCCTGGCTACAACATCAGACCTGCCACCTTCCAGACAAAACTTCTCCAGATCTTATAATATAATCGCTGAAGTTACAGGTTTTCGCTGCCATGAATCGTTGTTATCACTTGATCTGAAAGACCACGAGCTTTCAGAATGTCCCGTTCAGGACCCAAAGGCTGACGGGTGAAACCGGGCCTGTTAACCGGCCCGGTTGCCCCTATGCCCCTTCCACTGGGAAGCTCGATTGGATCCTCCTGGTCTGGCCCCCAGAAAGAGGAAACCAGCTCCTCCTTGGCCAGAACGGAACTATCAGTACCACTGACCGCACCGTCTTCCCTTATTTTTCTCAGAACTGCTGGTATCAATGCTATTGGCGGAATGCATAATTTAGAGGTTCGTTCCATCTCTGACTCAAGGCATCTACTCCTTTTCCCGGATTGTCTGCTGGGTCATGAAAAAAAAACTTGGTAGTTTTGCATTTTTTCTTGTAGCAAATAGGTCCACTTGAGGGGTTTTCCCCCAAAGTGACATAATAACCGGAAGACCTTCTGGGTTTTAAATCCCACTCTGTCGGGTAGATCTTCTGTCTGCTCAAGTAATCTGCCACTAGGTTTTGTGAACCCCCAGAAAGAACTGCAGTTATGGAAAGGATCGTTCGTTCTGCCCATACAAATATCTTTTCTGCAAGATCCTCAGTGTCTGTATCAGAGCCTCCTTGATGTTTGATGAAAGCTACTGCTGTCATGTTGTCCGATAGGATCTTGACGTGCTGGTTTCTTAAACAGTCCTGATTCCTTCTTAAGGATTCCCAATCGCATACAACTCTCGGTAATTTGATGACATTCGTTTGATTTCTCTGGCCATCTGCTTTCAGAAACTTCCCTTCTAGATGGGCTCCCCCCCCCCATGCGCTTGCATCTGTAGTTATTACTATACATGGGATGGGAAACCAAGAACTCCTCTTCTGAGATTTTTTTCTTTGTGCCCACCAAACTAACGACCTCTTGCTCTTGCCGAAAAGGTGGATCCTTTTGTCTAGGGATGACTGATGACGATCCCACCCAGATAGCACCTCTCTTTGTAGGGTCTTGAATGAGCTTGAGCCCCCCTGACGCATGGGATACATGAAGTCATTACTCCCAGCATTTGCATAGCTTTTCGAATGGTAACCCGGTTTTTCACCATCTCTATCACTTTCTTTTTCAAAGATCTTTGCTTGACCTCTGGCAGGAAAGCTGTTCTGGCTCTTGAATCGAGGAGTACTCCTAAAAATATCTTTTTGAAGGATTAGGGAATTTCCTCGATTTCACCCAACCGAGAGATTCTAGTACCGCCATTTTTCGCTCT
>JARQOD010007789.1:0-38072 GCA_033576555.1 Oophaga sylvatica
CAGGGAGGGGTAGTTGGTACAGAGTGGAGGATTGTCTGTTTTCTTGATAGTGGTTCGGGGTAATCTGGTTGACCTCGTTGCTCAGGCTCAAGGTATGCATCTGAGTGATTGGTCAACCGTCCTATATTCTCTTGACACCAGGCCTCTCGCCAAGGTGCTTGTTCGAGTTCATAACTTGACCTTGGGTGGGGCAATAATAGGGAACAATTTTTGTTATGGTTGGAGGGTTACCACTCCCTTTTGTGTTGGGACTTCCTTGGTTGGTTTAAAAAACCCCTGTGATTATTGGCAGTCCAAGAAATAAGCCAATGGGGTGAGTTTTGCAAAAGCAATGCATGAAAAAAGTCATGTGCTTCGTTGCTGTACATTGCCTCTTTTTTGGAGGTTTTTGGGGATGTTTTCTTGAGGAGGGGTGTCAGGAGTTGCCTCCTATGCGTGTAGACTGCTCTATTAATCTCCTTCCTGATGGCTAAGTTGCCTAAAGTGGTTGTATATCTTTCTGGTCCTGAGAGGCAGGTATAAAGATTATATTTCTGAAAAGTCTGGCCAAGGGCATATTAGACCTTCATCTTCCCAGTAGCCGCGGGGTTCTTCTTTGTGAAGAAAAAAGATGGAGGCCCGCCTTGCTTGGATTCCGCGAACTTTAAAATGGATTACGTTCGAGATCCGATCCACCTCTTATCCTGATCTCTTAAAATCAAATTGTTGGCGCCAAAGGTTCTCTAAATTGGACTAGGGGGGCGATAATCTGATTAGGAAAAAGAGGGGGAGAGTGGAAAACGGCGTTTAAACACGCCGGAGGGCATTATGAGAACCTTGTCATGCCTTTTGGTCGATATGCCCAGCAGATTCCAACATTTTGTTAATGACATTTTTCGTCCCTTGGGGGGCTGTTTGTGGTTGTATTTTGGCGACATTTTATTTACTGCCAGTCTTGTGTCTCACCGGGGGCATGGAGACAGGTGTTGCAGTCTTGCGAGACAATAAACTTAACCCAAAACTGGAGAAGTGTGTATTTCCGTACGGAACTTCGTTTTTGGGTTTTTTGGGTAGCCTCCGGTTTCCATGGACCCTGAAAAGGTGAGAGCGTGCTTGAATGGGATCAGCCAGGGGATCTTAAGGTTGCAGCTTTTTTTTGGGGTTGCTAACTACTACCGGAAAATTTATTTGTATTTCTCTCTGTGCAAACCTTCATGACTGACAAGAAAAGGGACGGATTTTCTAAAGGTCGGACAAAGCTTGCCAAGCCTTTTCCTCTTTGAAGAAATGTTTTGCTTGGCCCCGTTCTCATCCAACAAAGCATCTCAGCCGTTCATTGTGGAGGTGGATGCGCTGACGTAGGGGTGGGTGCTTAGTCCCAGGGTCCGTTCCCCTGGTAAATGGCATCCGTGCGCTTTCTTTTCTAAAAATTGCGTCCGCCGAAAGAATTATGATATCGGCAAAAGGGAACTTTTGGCCTTAAGTTGTTTTGAAGAATGGCGTCACTTTTTGGAGGGGGCAGTCCACCGGTTACCGTTTTCTGATACAAAACCTGTTTATTTGGAATCCGCTAAGCGTCTGAATTCCGACAAGCCGTGGTCGTTGTTTTTTTTACCAGGTTTTTTTGTCGCATTTTCGCCCGGGGTCTAAGAAGTAAAGGTGATGCCTTGTCTGCAGTTTCCGGGGGCCCGGGGAAAAACGGATGACCCAGTCCTTTCCTTCAGAAGGGGGTGGTAGTGTCGGGGATTTTCTGAGCTTGAGGAGGAGGTGTTAGAGGCTCGGGGGACGCCCCTGCAGGACCCCCAGGGAGAAGTTTGTCCCAAATCTGTTGAACAAAAGGTTTATTAGGACATCATATTCTGCTCTAGCAGGAATCCATGGAGTAGGCCACTTTAGATCTCCTTTCTTGTGTTTTGGGGCCTATGCAATAAAGATTTTAAACTTTTGTCGCGTCATGTGGGGTGTTGCTCGCTCTAAAACCCTCAACCCGTCCGTCGGGACCCTTTTACCCTTGAAACTTCCGGAGGGGTCCTGGACTCATTTACTATGGACTTCATTAGGACCTTCCTCCGTCGTAGGGAATATGTCATATGGTGGTTGTTGACAGGTTCAGTAAGATGGCACATTTCGTTGTCTTTGCACTCCCTAATGCTAAAACTCTGGCGCAGGGTTCATTAGGGGATCGTTAGACTTCTGGGTTTGCCTTCTGTGGTGGGGTCAGATAGGGGGTCTCAGTTTGTGTCCAAATTTTTTGGGGGGCATTTTGTTTACGTCGGGGGTCAATTGTCATTTTCCTCGGCTTTTCATCCGCGACCAATGGTCAACAGAGCGTCTGAATCAGAGTTAGGCTATCTCCGGTGTTTTGTTTCAGAACCAAGAGGATGGTCTTCTTTCTTGCCTTGGCAGGTTCGCCTTAAACAGGCGGAGCGAGTCCACTGGAAGTCCCCTTTTTTGGGGATATGGTTTCCATCCCCCAGTTTTGTACTTTCAATGGGGGGCCCTTGGGTTTTTGAGGAGGAGGTTTCTCGCGTCACTTGCTTCTGTGTGGAGAGGTGTATTGAATAATTGAGTGCGAGGGGAACCTTCAAACTAGGTGGATGGGAGGAGAGTTTCTGGTCCAGATCTGAATGTGAACGATCTGGTTGGTTGTTACCAGGAATAAAAACTTAAGTGCCTCCTGGAAACGGTCCCAGTTATCGGGCGTACAGGATCAGTTTATAATTAATCCTGTGGCATTTCGTCTGGACCTCCCTCCTACGTTTAAAATTCATAATGTGTTCCAAAGTCATTACTTAAAAGGTATGTGGCACAGTATACCGTCACCTCTACCTCCTCCTCCTTGTTGGTCAATGGTAACTTGGAATTTCAAGTATCAAAGATCATGCTCACGTCGAATCGCCGGTCCCTTCATACTTGGTGATTGGAAGGGGTATGGTCCGAGGAGAGGACGTGGGTCCCTGGTTGATTTAACGCAATGTTTGGTTTGGACCTTCCACAGAACTCACCCGGGCAGGCTGCCCGAGGGTCCGGGGCCCCTCGGAAGGGGGGGTATGTCATGTGTGCATTGCCACAAAGAAACGTCGCGGTTGACATTTGTTCTCCGTGATCTGCTGTTTCTTTGTGTTTGGCAGTGGGAGTTAATTCTGTCTGTGTCGGTGCTGGGACTGGGTGCAGTTTTTCCCGGCTGCAATTGATTATTTGTTGATTGTTTCCTTTAAATTCCTGGTTGTCGCTTGGGGAGTTGCCAGTGAAACTTCATGCAACCCGATAGGAATGAATCTGTTTGACTTTAGTTGTAGTCCTTAGTTGTTTCTAAGCTCAACTTGGTTAGAGTTTATTTCCCAGACCATTTATGTTCCTTTGGTGTTTGAGTGTTTGCAAGGAGTGTTTCCTGTCGCTTATTGTCTAATTGTGTATTTAGCTGAGACAGCCCATACCCTTTGGTGGTAGTCAGGACCTTCTTAGGACTGATTACAGGGTTCAGGGTCTGATAGGAGACAGGGTTAGGTTGGAGACTTGGACCTCTGAACCTTTCATACCTCCAAGGTGAGGGAATTAGTTAGGACCCCATTTTTTAGGGTCAGGTTAGATCCCGGTCCACCTCTTTCCTGTTTCAGTCATCAAGCCTCAAGATTAACCCTGAGTTCACAGATATGTGTCAGGTTAAAATCTATTTTTATTACATGCTGTTTTTGCTATCTATTGTTGTATTGAGTGTTGTTCCTGTATTAATAGTTTACTACATTGTATAAACTTAGAAGCGTACACTTATTGAATTTGGAAGTGTTTGGATTCCTGCTGGAGGATTTGCCCCAAAGTTTTATATACTATGCTGTCCATTTTCTTTGAAAAAAAATAAAAAATACATAGAATTTAATAATAACTACCATCTCATTCGTAATCGGAAAATCTGTGTTTACAATACTAGAGTTGAGCGAAACAGGCGGTATTTAAAAAAAACCGCTTTTTGCCCAAAGTCGGGTTCGCCGAGCAAAAACCCGCCATAGCGTGAGGTCGGCCACTGTTCGGCGACCCGAGCGCCAAAGTGGGTTTTTCCCCATATGTTGAAGGCTTTTCTCAGCCATGGCAAGGACCAGATGTGGGAACGAGATGAAATGGGGCAGGGCCAGCACCATCTTAGGAAGGGCTGGCAGTGATTGGTTTGCTTTGGTGGCGTCACAGTGCCTATAAAAGCCCACCGCCCGACCGCCATTTTATTCTGCCGATCTTAGTGGGGAGAGGTTGCTAACGCTGGTTCTCAATAGGAGAGCATTAGGCAGAAAAACCAAATAATTTGTGCTTGTTGTAGCCCTGGTGTTAGGCACAGCAGACCTGGAGAGTGTGTGGCGAGACAGGTTTAATGCTCTACCCATTCATCAAACATCATAGACACACCTTAGGGTAGTGTGTTACTTGTGAGGGATGGTGGTGTATGTTTTGTTGGTGATTTTGAGTCAGTGTTTTCCTGTCTTCGGGACAGGGCAGAGTCTGGAGTTTCGGAAGGAGGAAGCCGTCCCAGGACTGCTCATCACAGTTAGAAAGTGGAGGCTAGTACAGGTGGGTCTAGTTCACCTCAGCCTAGTCAGAGCTGTACCTACCTGAAACATTGAAAGAAAGAAGAAGTTAGTGCGAAAGACTTCCACCTGTTCAAGGACATGAAAGGTTAGAGACGTGTCCTGCTAGTGATAACTGAGAATCTGTAACTAACCTGAAGGAAGTGAATGAAGGGAGGACACCCGATTTATGCAAGTGTGAGTGTTTATGCTACCAGCCGAGACAAGGCAAAAGGCAAGTGGAAAGATTATGGAAAGGTGCTTTGGTTGAAGAAGTCCTGCACTTGCAAAACCGGTCACTGGGGACCGAAGGATACTATTGCTTCAAGCATAGTGGTAAAAACCGGGATTTACCGGACCTTAGGTCGCGGAAACAGCCCCATATAGTCATAGTAACTGGGTCAGGGGGGTGAAGACCTTTGAGTCCGTGCACGACAAGACAGGAATTCAGCTCTCCGCAGGAAGGCTCCTACCACAAAACTGACTGGGCAGTAAGCATGGATTAGCTGGAGTTTTGAGGGGAAACGCTTAGGTGGTTTACTCATCGTTTTGAAAGTAAAGGAGGCCCCTAACTTGTCCACTGCTGTCTAAGATAATCTCCTGGATCGCCTCCCTGGGACCTGCCTGAAAATCTTACAAGTAAAGGATGGAAAGAGCTGACCGTGTGAGACTGTGTTATTTTATCGGCCCCGATTCACTAATTCATAGACTTTGGGGCCAGCCCACCGTAGGGGACCCCCAATCTAGCTGCATCCCCTCCCCTCAGGCTCTACAGCAGCGCTGGTTACAAATTACCGGACTAAGGGGGCACGAACTTATATAAATCTATCCCCTTAAATATTCCCCCCACATACCGCCAGCCGCCAGGCCCAGTGAGCCCCGTACCTTACTCCCCCAAGACTTCCATGGGCTCGGCTCGAGTAACCCATTGCCCCCGGTAATCCACAAATTGTGGGGGGCGGGTGGTCACTTGTGCTGATAGCGATTAGCTGTACACAAGTGTGCAGTGACAGTGGAGGAATTTTTTTGTGTGCAGCAGCGCTGGTTATTAGGCTGGCTGCCAGTGAAGGGAGGGAAATTTCCTTGGTGGAGCAGCAGAGCTGATTTTTTATACTAATTGGCACAGATTAACATGAGTCAAACAGTGTGATGCAGAGCAAAAAAAAGGGAAATGCAATTCTAGGTGTATCAAAGAACATACAGTCTAGATCACGTAGGTCATTTTGCCCTTACTCCTCTTTGGTCAGACCTATCTGAATACTGTGTCCAGTTTTGGGCACCACATTTTAAAAAAGACATCAACAAAACGGAGCAAGTTCAGAGAAGAGCCACCAAATTGACGGTCTGCAAACCATGTCCTATGAGGAACGGTTTGCAGGTTTGGGAATGTTTAGCTTGCAAAAAAGAAGACTGGAGGAAGACTTAATAGCTGTCTACAAATATCTCAAGGGCGTCAATTGTAGAAGAATCATCTTTATTCTATTTGCGCAAGGAAGAAAACAATGGGATGAAACTGAATGGGAGGAGACACAATTAATATTAGAAAAAAACTTTTTGACAGTTAGGGTGATCAAGAGTGGAACAGGCTCCCCAAGAGTGGTGAGTTCTCCTTCAATGGAAGTCTTCAAACAGAGGTGTAACACTGTTGGGTGTTTTTAGAGAATCCTGCTTTTGGCAGGGGGTTGGACCAGATGACCCAGGGGTCCCTTCCAACTCTCCATTCATGTTCTATGATTAGGTCTGCCAGTGAGGGGGAGGAATTGTTGTGTGGAGCAGCGGTGATTATTAGGTGCCTGCCATGACAGAGGAGGAATTTCTAGTGTGCAGAGCAGAGCTGATTTAGGCTGCCTGCATCGTATGCTGTGTGACCCTGCTGGCAGACTGCTTTTTAAACAGCACCTACACAGACTAAACTTTAATTTTTTTCTGCACAGTTACCGAGCGTTCATTTTTTCCCACACCGTATAAGCTGTACGCTCCTCAACTTACCGTAACCGGCTGGTACCGGAAAATACTGGACTATCCGTGTGGACTCCGCAAAAAATACGGAGATTTCAATTTCCCCAAAACCGTTACGCTGGTACTTCTGTACAGTACCGTTTTCCCCTTCTGTATTACAGCAAATCCTACGAGAGGGTGTGTGTTCTCCTGAAATATATACGGAGATTTTAAATTCCCCAATGTTGTGAATTGTGGATGCGGCTTCTGAGTGGGGGCTCCCTCCGGTGGTTTTGCTGGGGTAATGAATGATTAATGAATCCTTCCTGGCACTGAATGGTAGGATATAAAGGCCTGAGTTCCCAGCAGCCTTCCCCGTTATCAATTGTTCCTTTGGTCTTGTTTGAAGCACTCTAGGTTCCTGCTTCCTTCAGATAAGTGTTTCTGTTTTTTTTTCTCTGTTGATTTTCATTGTGGTTTGTGTTGCAGTGGACTGCAGCTGTCCCCTTTGGGGGTCTGGCGCTGCAATTGTGCTGTTTTTTGTTGCAATTTTGCTTTGCTCCTTTGTTACTTTTTATTTGCTGAATAGCGTTTTGTTATTTTCGGTAGCGAGGAGGACAGAACAACAGCAGGGCAGCCGAACACTGAGGTTGGTAACTGAGGGTTGCAGATTCCTAAATAACGACCAACTAGAGGTACCTGGAGCGTTCCTACGTTGACCTAGCGGCTTGTCACGCCTGAAAATAACTACACTAAAGGCAAAGATGAAAGTATCGCCCCGGGGCAGATCCCCAAAGAAAATAGGAAGCCCCCAAAATAAATGGCGGTTACAACAAGAGGAAAATACAAAATAGGCAGAAAATAGACTGAGCAAACCTGGGGCCAAAGCTGACTAAAAATGGATAGACAGGAGAATTTTTCTGCAACCAGAAAAACCCTACAAAAATCCAACAATTTGATTACAAAAATACTGAATCACACGATCTCGCCCCCCATAAATCAATTCCCGTGTGAAAAAAAAACCAAGCCCACCGCTGAAAAAACAGGAAAAAGAAATGAAAAATAACAGGGCTGCAGATAAACTGTGAGGAGCTCAGCCCCCGGAGGACCGGCTGACCCCACAAAAGTCGCAATGCAAAAACAAGCACAAAAAGAAAAGCAAAAAATTCTTATCTGAAAGCAGGGATGAGGCAAGATCCAAAACTTCCAATTTGAACCATGAAGCACAATTGAGACAAGAACAATTGATCACCGGCAACCATCATGGGAGGGAACCTCCCTTAATCAACCAGTCATGAACCCAGATTGCCATTCCTCCTGAAAGGTTCAGTACTGTCTGTAACCACCGAGGGACCCTGTCAAAACAATATCTAGCACATTCAAACAGTACTCCCCCCTTGAGGAGGGTCACCGAACCACATTGTGCAAACAGGCCGACAGGATGAGCTCGTTTAGGCACGGATCATCTCCTAGCATGGATGTCTAAGCAAACCCCAAGAATTGTCCTCCTGACCTAACCCTCATTTAACCAAATACTGGAGTTTCTGGCTAAAAACGAGAATCCAATATTTCTCAACCACAACTCCATATTTCCCTCCCCAGGGTCAGGAGGCGCAGCCATGGAACACTGGTCGACAAAACCTTCAAAAGGACTTGTGGAACAGTTATGGATCTTAAAGTCCCGGAAGAAGCAAAGGAAGGAAAACAGGATTAAGAATCTCCAAATTTAAAGGTCCAATGAACCTGGGCTTAAACTTTGGAGATGAACCCTCATGGGATATTCTTGAGGACAACCAACCAAGTCCCCCTTTAAACCGAGGACCATCAGTCCTATGCCGGTTGGCAAACTTGGGCCTTCTCCTGGAAAAGAAAACCTCCCATACCTGGTCCCAAATCTGCGCATTCGCTCCACAACACCCGGACAACAGAAGCCTCCGCCGTCCCGAAGAAAATGAGGGGAAACCCAAAAAATTTCAGAAAAATGGAGACTCAAGGTGGCAGGCTAGCCCATTATTAAAAGCAAATCAGCCAAAGGCAAAAAAGGACCCAGATCTTGTCCAGACACAAAAATCTCAAATAAGTCTCCAAGGTCTGGTTTGTTCCTCGGTTTGTCCATTGGTTGAGGATGAAAACAGAGGAGAAAGATTAATTGAACACCAAGTTTAGAACAAAATGTCCTCCAAAATCTGGAAACAAACTGGACCCCTGTCAGAACAGTGTTCTCCGGAGGCCATGTAAACCGAACCACGGCTGAAGGAACAAAGGCCCCAATTCGGAGGAGGAAGGTAAACTTAGGTAATGGCACAAAGTTCATCTTGGAAAACCTATCACAGATTACCCAATAACGGTCATTCTCTGAGAAACAGGGAGGTCGGAAATAAAATCCATAGAAATATGGGTCCTGGCCCCCTTGGGCACAGGAATGGAATAGCAAACCACTAGAGCGAGAGCAAGGTTGGAAGGAGGCAAGTCCCAGGACGCAAAAAATTCCCTATAGCCAAAAAAATCAGAACTCAACTTCGTAGAGTGATGATTTTTAAATCGTGTCCACATAATAACAGAAAAAGTTTCGGTCCGAACTTGACCTTCATCAGTCACTGTGTGGTTATAGAAAAAGTAAAATAAAGTAAATAAAAGGGTTTTAAAAAAGGGAAAAAAAGTATGTACAACAATAGTAATAAATCTTGGTCAAACGAAAATAAGAGTTCATGGTTATGCTGTAATTCAGGAGCATAACTAGATCAAAAATTGAGGACGGTTGTGATGCGAGAGTAATAGGTAAAAACATACCATGGACTACTGTGAGTAGGTGGACCCAGCAAAAGAGGGGCTATGCCCGGAAATCTGTATAATGATATAATGGGGCATAGTGAGACAATGTGGTAAGTAAAGGATCGTGATAAGTGAGAGTAAAACCACCAAGTTTAAATTATGTTCGAATAGGTAAAAATATGCGCGGTTACCTGGAGAAAAGCATGTGGAACATAGCAGGGGCGGTACTGAGCGGTATTCCATGAGGATATATGGATAGCGAGTAAAAACCTGGGGGGTCCGGGGTGGAGCAAAAATTTGGCCTGCGGTGGACGCGGTATCCGCGCTAGTCCTGATGAGTGAATGCAATTGGCAGGCTAAATAAAGGGAAGGGCGGGACAGTAGCTATGGTGCCCTTCAGGCGGCTCAGCTCAGACAGAAGTGCGTGGCGAAGGAATGGCCTGGTGTCACTGTCAGGTGATTTATTCCAGTGGATCCAGCATTCTCCTAGGTCTTAAAGGCGGTGCTGTGAGAGGAGGCATTTTGTAAAGTAGAAAAGGTATGGGATATCAAAGTAAGGTGTGGCATGTGAGGAAACTTCAAAAGGCTAGTATAGGGGGCCCAGAAAGGAAATATTTGTTAGCCCCTTATTTATTAAGGCTGTATTATATCAAGCGAAAAAATCATACATAAGCATTTCAATATATGTATATCGTCAGGTGGTTTTATCCCAAACCTTCAACGGAATAAAAATTGCATAGATAGTAGAAATATAGTAACCACTTGAACATTAGTACATTTATTTAATTATGATGTCACACTTTTTAACCTATGGGGAGAAACAGATATGGGTCTTTGGCAGCGGTTCAAATACAAAGTTGAGATAATAAGAACTTATATACACAAACAGGGTAAAGTTGATAAACAGCCCAATTGGTATGAAGGGAATCAGTATTGTAGTGAAAAGTAGGTTACGTAAAGGTAAAGATCTAATCCTATTTGTCTTTTGGAGATAAGGTATCCAGGGTGGGTATCCAGTAGGCCTCACGGCGTTTTAATTGTCGTTACGGCGATCGGACTGGAACACCTTGGGCCCACCAGAGAAAATCTTTCTTGGGGCCCACTATGTAGCCCAAGAAATAAAACAAGCCACAAATTGTGCAGTAAAACACACTAAATCAGTTGTAAGCTTTCGGGGGTTTAGCTCTAGGATCGCTGCGGGTAGACAGAATGGCAGGAAACGTTCTTCAGACAGCAGTTGGTGAAAACTGGCCGCAACCGTTTTATTAAGTCCACACAAGTAAAAACAAACATAAACAGAAAACTGGCTTGTTAGCCCTAAATTACACTTAATAGAGGCCCTCTCTATCCGGGACCCAACCTACCGTCTGTGCCCAAGACAACACATATCACATATGTTACCATATGGAGTTTCACGAATCCCTTTTTGTCGAAGGCAACTCCAATGTCCAACTTGAGAGAGGTCACCCCTATTCAGTCGCTATTCGCAGGATTTCACTGCCTATCCTTGTCCGGGGTACTTCCTGCACCGACTGGATAGCTCACATCTTAGAGACTGCTTCCTTGTGCCGACACCTCCCTGTGTCCGGGCTAAAGACAGTCCCACCTCTTGGAGACACTTCTGGTCGGGCCCCTTGTCCAGCTGAATGAGCTCCCCTGACTGTGCTCTCAAGCCCTATTCTGGCTTTTAATCAACACCTGAGTGGATTCAGGTCTGAGCTGCAACGTGTACGAATGGCAGGTGTAGTGACCTTTCTTTACCACCAGGTTTTTCAAAGCCCCATTTCGTATACCAGTCAGCAGGTACTTAGGTAAATATCACCTCATTCACCACATATTCCTTCACTGTCTCACATATCCCCTCCCCCTTCCCAACCGGAGGGTGGATCCAGACCGGGGGGGGCTGGTCAACAACAAACAGAGCAGTGAACTCTGGCCGCAGGCCCTCTCAGCTTTTTATCCTCACCACTGTCTAGCCAACATCTTTTCCTTCATCTAACTCCGCACTACCCTGACCTCCCAGGCTATAATCCTGGGGCCTCGGGTATCTGCCTGTTTCATTTGACTTTAGTGCCAGCCCAGTTCGGATAGGCCACCAGATAAGTACGACCAGGCCGTAGAACAGCTCTGTGATTCCCTCAAAAACTTTCGTACCTCCTGTTTTTGGGGCACTGACCCGTTCCCAACTGTTCAGGAGGTATAGGGGTTTTCTCTAATTCCCCTGAACTTTCTTTAGCAATTACTTTTTTTTAAATATCCGTTATTCTAAATTCTACCTCACGAACCCAAGCCCTCTGTCATGGTCTTGACCATTCCGAGCCACCTGTTCAAACGTTTGGGCACTGTAGAGGGAGCTGATCGTTTTTTTTGGCGGTACACATAATTTATCCTCTTCTGGTACAGGCTCACTTTGCATAAGATCAGAGCTCTACTTCTTTCTCCAGGAGATCCTCATGGTCGCTTTCTCCTGTAGTTGTTGGACGTCCTTTACTCTTCGGCCCTTTTTCAGGCTCTTCTGGTAGGACTGTCAAAAAAGCCCACCATCAGCTTTTTCCACATGTTCGCATCCATCTGAGCCCCGTGTATCTGCAGCGGCAACGGAGCGACACATCGCCCCTCCCACCACTGGCGTGGTTCAAGTGTAACTCCATGAAAAGCGCCTGACCACCAAGGCCAACCCGAAGTTCAAAATCTCATCTTGGGTTTTACCAATCCTTTGGGTCGCCGAGAATCCGATGGCGCCACCGGGCGCCGAACTTCCGGCCGGCTTCGCGAGTCGCGCCCGGATCCGGACAGTACCCGTCCACCCGCTGTTCCAACAGAAAAATTCCGGGGCGAGTATTCCCCACTCTTCATTTGTTCCCACAGTTCACTTGAGCTCAGCCTTGGTGAGGCACTGGCCGGTCCACCACTTCCATGGCTTTCTCCACCTCTGCAGCATCACCTTCCGAGTCCTTGGCATGATCAATCCACACCACCACTGACAATTCTCATCTTCAACAGCATCCACTTGTGCTTTTGTTCATTTTTCAGGTCCGCCTTTAAAGCTCACTCTCCTCCTTTCACCTTAGTCTTCGCAGGGAACCGGCCAACTGTAAAACATCCCCGATGATTCTGTCTGGTGTAAGGTCAGCATCAGCTTTCTTCTCAGGACTCTCAACTCCTCTGCTACCTTGCCTTCCTCATTTGCAGGTTGCTTTATGGTCTCAGTAATTCACTATCACTATCTGACCCCTTTTTCTTCGCCACATCTGGCTCACTGTCAGGGTATAACTTCATTTTCATTCACATCCCCTCACTGTTAGGGTTATTCAATTCATTTTCATTCAATCCGCTCATGTCAGGGTTAACAATTCATTTCATTCACATCTTGATCTGGAACCTTAGTTAACATGTCACCACAACATTAACTTCACCATTGGTCCCCAAGTTGTGACTAGTGACAACCCCGCACTATACTTCTATATAGTTCAGGCACTAGGAGCTGACTCCAACCTCTCCCTGGATTCAGTGTTTAGGCAACATGAGAGAACCTTTCCTCAGGCGGCTCCTGGGAAACCCTTTAGAACAATCTATTTTCCTGTGCTGTTTAAGAGAGGGTTTCCGCCAGCTCACTCTCAAAAACCTCACAGGACACAGGCAAGTCGGGACAACCCGGTTCCGAGAACCACCATCTCGTCTCCCAAATCACCTCAAAGAAATTTCATCTTTATCACGGTCATCCGTATCATCCTATTATGATTGCTCTTATCATTATCAATATTACATGGTCATCATCATTTCACAAAGTTTAAGGCCCCTAGCATTGGTTCCCCCTCGGGACGCGCACCCTAGTAGGAGCTTCTTCACACTGTCCATGAAACATTTTTCCCCCAGAGTTCCTTAGACCGGGGAAAGTCATTACCCAATATAACGGGGTGCACCAGGGTCTTCACTACCCCCACTTCATTTTGAAACCTCCCCGGTTTGGGAACCAATCCAGGCGTCTCTGGGTTGACTTGGTGTCTTCATGGATGTACACCACACTCAGGTGCTTTCGGGATGAAGTCCCTATCACTCGGCTGTCACATCGGAAGTACTGGGGCTCCTGGTCCCAAGAGGGCCTGTGCTGGGCAGTCACTTAAACCCCGGGGGACCCTGTGGCAGTCTCTTCGGCTGAGGGGAAACACACACAGGTTCGGCGAGAGGGGGATCTGCCATCATCAAACCATAGGTCCCCCTCTATTGGCAGTTGGCTGCAATTTCACGCCACTCCAACACTGTCCATCACACTCTCCACCCACATGTCCCCTCGGGCCTGAACCCGCTTATCAGCAACCCCTGTCCCCAACGTGGAACGCTCTTACCGCGAGAGTTCGCGTCCGGGAACTCGAAGTGAGACCTCCAGACGCTGACCTCAGGAGGACGTGCTTGGGGTTTGCGGTCCACTATCACCTTTTCAAATCATAACAGGCCTGCTGACTGCAGATCCAAATGTATCTCCAGTCACAACTCCCCTGGCACGGCTGTCACGTAACACCCAGCCGGTAAGAATCGCCGATTTCAACTTGGCATAGTCTTCGCTGTCCTGCTTGCTCAGGTCAGCCAGACTTTTTGGGGTTCCCCCAAACAGATAGGGTACGACCCCAGGCCCATTCAGTATGGCAGATTCTCCTTCCCCATCCTCAAACCTAGTAAGATATACCTCCAACATCATCACAGGTGTCATTTTTCTCAAGGACCGTCTTACCGCCCTTCTTTATAGGGGACAACGCCGGTGCCTTCACAACATTAATTCGGGACGCGGCCCGAAATCCTTTTTTGGGGGCTGTCATCTGCTCAAATAAATTAACCGGTTTTCTCCTGCTGCGCTGCAGGAATTGCGCCGGTCCCCCTGCATGCGCTGTGGTGCTGCAGGGCTGCGCTCCATGCTCTGCTCCATGTTGCTGGGCCTGGGCAGGTACCAATGAGCTCTCCATACTGCGGATCTCTGTCTAACCCCACGGATTTTTATGTTGCACATTAATTGTGCCATTTGTTCAAACAGCGCCTCCCTGCTGTCACCCCTGCTTCAGACTTCTCTGTTAACAACGGCAGTCTTCATCAAACAAACACCCCACAGTCTTTTCCATAGAAAAATTCAGCTTGCTTTTTGCAGACAATTTTTTTTTTTTTTTTTTTCTACAAACTCATTAGGGCCACTGTCTCTTTAAGACTTCTCCAATAGAATTTCTCCTTTGTGCTGCCACTTCACAGTCTTTTTCCCAAAAAATTCAACTTTCTGTGCAAACCATTTTTTTTTTTTTTTCTTTGCAAACTTATTAGGGCTACTGTCTCTCCAAAGCCCAAACAGCTTTTTCTCTGACACACACTTTTTTTTTTTTTTTTCTGCTGCTATTTCCAATAGACTTCACCTTTAATGCTGTCTCTCGCCTCTGTGCTGCATAACACCCAGCACTAACTGTACCAGGCCCTCGCTCCCCAGCTTTCTCCGCCAAATTGTAAGCTTTCCGGGGGGTTTCTCAGGTGCTGTTGGGTAGACAGAATGGCACGGAAACAGTTCATTCAACAGAGTTGGTGAAACGGCCGCAACCGTTTTATTAAAGTCCACAGCACACAGTTAAAAAAACTAAACGAAAACCTGGGTTGTTAGCCACTAAATTCACTTAGATAGTGGCCTCTCTTCCGGGACCCAGACTCTACCAGTCGGCCCAAGACAACACATTCACATATGTTACCAGTTTGGGTTTCAAGACACTCCTCTTTATGTCCGAAGGCAACTCCAATGTCCAACTTGAGAGGGTCACCCCTATTCAGCGTTTGCAGGATTCTCACTGGACTACTCCTGTGTCCGGGTATTCCGCACCCGACTGGATAGCTCACCTCTTAGAACGCTTCCTTGTGCCAGGACCCTCCCTGTGTCCGGGCTAAAGAAGCTCCCACACTCTTGGAGACACCTTCTGTGTCTGGACCCTTGTCCAGACTGAATGAGCTCCTGACTTGCTCCAAGCCCTCTTCGGTTCCTAATCAACACCTGAGTGGATTAGTCTGAGCTGCAAGGTGTACTGAAGGCAGGTGTAGTACCTTTCTTTACCACCAGGTTTACAAAGCCACATTTCCCCTTACCAGTCAGCAAGGTCTTAGGGAAATATACCCTATTCACCACAATTCCTTCACTGTCTCACACAGGGTATAATATAAGGTAGTACTGTCTTAATTTGTAGCAGGAGTTGGGGTAGCCTCCTCATAGATTATAAAGCAGCCCCCTCTAGGGGATAATGCTGCCCCCCTCATAAAATGGCTGCCCCCCTCATGGGTATATGCTTAAAATAGATAATAATAATAAACCATATATACTCGAGTAAAGCCGACCCCCCCTAATTTTGCCAAAAAAACTGGGAAAACTTATGGACCGGAGTATAACCTAGGGTGGAAAATTAATTTGCCCCCCAAAGCTGCCCATGTTTATGCCCCCATAGACTCCATAATTGTGCCAAATTGCTGCCCATTATTTGCCCCCATAGATGCTCCATAGTTGTGCCCCCATAGTGCTCCATAGATTATGCCCCATAGATGCCCATAGTTATGCCCCCATGATTATGCCCCCATAGAGCTCCAAGATTATTCCCCATAGAGCTCCTTGATTATGCCCCCCCAAAAGAAGCTCCATAGATTGTGCCCAAGAGTGCTCCTTAGATTATGCCCCATAGAAGTCCATAATTTGCCCCATAGATTTGCCCCTATAGTTCTCCTAAGATTATGCCCCCATAAATGCTCCTTGATTTGCCCCCAAGATTTGCCCCCATAGATTCTCCTTAGATTATGCCCCTAGATTATGCCCTCATAAAAGCTACAGATTATGTCCCATGATTTGCCCCCAAAATGCCCACAGATTAGCCCCCTGATTAGCCCCCATAAATGCTCCACAGTTATGCCCCAAGATTATTCCCCCATAGATTGTGCCCCCCCCTAGTGCTCCTTAGATTATGCCCCCATAGGCTTTAGATTAGCCCCATAGAAGCCCCTTAGATTGTGCCCCATAAATGCTCCTTAGATTATGCCCCCATAGAGCTCCATTGATTATCCCCCATAAGTGCTCCTTGAATGCCCCCATAGAAGTTCATAGATTGGCTCCATAAATGCTCCTTAGATTATTCCCCATAGATGCTCCATAGATTATGCCCCATAAATCTCCACAGATTAATGCCCCCATAATTATGCCCCCCTAAATGCTCCCAGATTATGCCCCCATAAATGCCCCGATTTGCCCCCTAAATGCTCCACAGTTTGCCCCATAGATTATGCCCCATAAATGCTCCAAAGATTATGCCCCCTAGATTATGCCCATAAATGCTCCACAGATTATGCCCCCATAAATGCTCCTAGATTAGCCCCATAAATTGCCCACGATTATTCCCCCATAAATGCTCCACAGATTTCCCCCCCTAGATGCTGCAAAAAAAAAAAAAAAAAATATCACCTCTTGTCGCTGGGGGGCCAGGTGTGGTGTCCTGAGCGGGGGGACCCGGGCGTATGGGGGCAGGTGCCGGTGTCACCACTGGCTCAGGGCCCCAGCACCTGCGATTTTAATGTCACCGGGGTCCACTGCTGAGGCCGCTGCTTCGGTCTCGGCGTGAATGCTCAGGCAGGGGGCGCGGCGCCCACTAAGACGCCCCTCCGCGCCTCCCGAACATTGCAGCAAGAGAGGACGTTGAACAGCGGCGCTCAGCGGTTGGGGGGTAAAAGGTAAGTAATGAATTCACTGCTTCCCACACCCATGGGGCGGGGAAGCAGTGAATATTCATTTCCTTTGCAGGGGGACAGGGGCTCCTGCCTCCTGTCACCCGCTGTGCTCCGCTGGCACGGGGCCCCCACGGCAGCTGCGTGTGTGCCGTATAGCGACACGCCACCGGGGGGGCCTTGGAGCAGCGGGGTCCCAGGCAACTGGCCCCTGTATGCCAGCAGGTGCCGGGCCCCCCAGATGCCGGGGCCCCACCGGAGAATCCCCGTTCTCGGTGGGCCGTCCGCCCTGTATCGGTCACCCTCTCCTTGGTTGTGGTACTTGTTCCAGGACTGGAACCTCAGTTGAGCTTGGTAGACCCTGGGTTAAGAAATGGTTATAGGGAGGAGGTGTACTCTTTACATATTGGTGGACTTGTGTTTGGTATACGGTCCTTAACGGGTTGGGTTGTCTCCCCCACATACAATAATCCACAGGGACTTTAATGAAAGATGACAAAAGGAGTGTCGCAGTTGAAAAAAACTCTAACTTTGTATGCTTTTGCCTGTGTGGGGGTGTGAATAATTTCACCCTTTGACGTTACTGCTTGTGTGCAGTTTTAAGAAAGGGAAAAAAAGTTTGCCCAATTTGGGTCTTTTGAGGAATCTCTGTGTTCCCTAGGTTTTTTTTTTGTGGGCCCAAATCCGCTCTAATTTAAAGTGTCCTTGAGATTGGGTGGAGGCGAAAGCAAGGAAGAAATGGTTTTGCGAACTCAGAGATGTTGGATGTGCCGTTGTAGGAGGGGGCAGTGTTCCAAATAGATTGTGCGTTTAAGCAAAAGGATGGAATGAGTGTACAAAGGTATTCTCCCTTTGTCCTGTTTTCATGAGTATGGGGTGTGAGGGATGAGTCCAAAACTTTTTGGGAACCCCATTCGAATTTGAATTCATCTCAGATAGTCGGACTCCTGAGTGGCTTGGTTAGAGACAATCTTGGTTTACACGGTGAAACGGGGACTTCGGAAGGATTTTTTATGGCATGGGATGGAAGCTGTTGAAATGGGTAGGCTATTGCGGTCAGTGGGTTTGACAAAGAGGTTGAACTTAGATAGCCCAGTATTTTCATGATTAAGTATTAGGAAATTCTTTTTGGAAGGGTCCGGGAAATTGTGAAAACTCAGCCCTAGCCATGATTATTTAAGAAATCATGGAAATTGATGGGACTCAACGTGCCCCCCATATGCAAAAGATATCGTCTAGTACTTTTCCACGTTATACATTATTTTGAAGAGAGAGCAGGTGTAATGGTTGTTCCTCAAAATGAGCCATATAACAGTTAGCATAGGGGGGCGTACGTTCGAGCCCATTGCGGTCCCGCGTATTTGTAAAAAGAAGTCATCCTGAAAATAGAAAATAGTTTTTATTGAGTACGGGAAAGGAGGTTATACACGATTAATTTGTGTTGGTTAAGGTCAGTGTTTCCAAAAGGCGTTGGACCGTCGAATCCCTGCGCGTGAGGTTGGAGGTATAGAGATCCTTTACGTAAAAGTGACTAGTAGGGAGTCTTAGGGACTTGACCATGGATGGATGAGTCCAAAAAAGAGCCTGTGTCCAAAAGAAAAGATTCTGAGTTTGGTTTGGGTAAGAATCTTTTCTAAGTAAATTGCAATTGGTGAAAGTTGGAAATCTGAGGCGGGCTATGGGTCGCCAGGGGTTGTTGAAGGTTTTTTTTGGATTTTCGGAATAGTAAAAACCGGTATGACTGGGTTTTGGGAGATAGAAAGTCCTGATTTTTTTTCAAAGCCAAAATCACTATATCGTTGGAGTATCCCTTATGGGGGATCTGATATTGCTTGTGGGTCATGGGGGGCTTTGGTATACGGTTGTCATAAGTTGCGAGGGCCTCGTGATGTAATAGGCGGTCCATAACAACTATGGCACCCTTTATCAGCGGGTTTTTAAGTATTGGAGTCTTCTTGTGAGATTTGGGGCATGGTGGTCAACGCTGGTAAATTGGCAGGATAGTGTAGTTTACCTTTTTCTTTTGTCTGTTTTCAGACTAAGAAATGAGATTGAATGGAAATCAATGAATTTCTAAACCATTTGAGCCAGTGGTGGTCTGAAGTGGTCTTAGATCTGGGCCTAAGGTGGAGGCAGAAGCGGTCTGCATCCTCTTTGGGATGAGAAGGGGTACCTGTGTTAGTTGGAGGTTTAGAAAAATAGGCCTTAAGTCTAAGTGAGGGAAGAAAACCGTGGAAGGTCCTCTCCAGTTCAAATGTCCTTTTTGTAAGATGGACAAAAAGGACCCCCCAGGTTAGTTACTCGCTATCCATTTATCCTTCATGAAATACCGTCAGTACCCGCACTCTGCTATGTTCCACTGTTTTCTCCAGGTAACCGCTGCCAATAATGATCACCTATATGAAATTATTTAAACTGGTAGGTTTATCTCTCAATTATATGACCTTTTATTAGCCACATATTCACTATGCTTTTATATATTATACAGATATTGGGCAAGTCCTCTTTTTGCTGGGTCCACTACTCACAGTAGTCCATGGTATGTTTTTTTACCTAACTTCGATCACATCCTCCTCAATTTTTGATTAGTTATGCTCCTGAATTCAGATATCATGAATCTTATTTTCGTTTGACCAAGATTTATTACTATTGTTGTAAACTTTTTTTTCCCTTTTGTAAAATCCTTTTATTTTACTTTATTTACTTTTTCATAACCACACAGTGACTGTGAAGGTAAGTTCAGGACCGAAATATTCTGTTATTATGTGGAAACGATTAAAAATCATCACTTAGAAGTTGAGTTATATTTTATTTGAATTTTTATGGTGTGGGAATACTAGAACTCCATCGGCTGTGCACATGATTTTCCTTTGCACAAATTCCTGACGTCACGAGCAAAGTGGCCCCAAAAGGACGTCACAAGTCTTGGTACCAAAATCCGGGATGACCAGCCAACGGGAACAATGAATCTCAGACTCACCTTTCCATGGTCTTGGACAAAAAAATTTTCCCCAATGGGCACCTCGGTTATCCTCCGCACCCTTCCAAGGCCGTTCAAATTGGGCGAATGGCGGAAAAGAATACACCCTCTTTCAAAATAAAACAAAACACCCGGGCATAAGAAAAAGGGGGAAAAAAATAAGAAAAAAACACCAAAAGGCGGGTAGACACAATTTGTAAATTTTATTGAAAATTCAACATAAAAAGCACATAAGAATATAAAATGATTTTAAAAAGGAAGCCAAACCCACCGTACAATACCAATAACTGGGGTTTTTTTCCACATTCCAGGCACAAAAGTATTTAAATCTATAACGTGTTATAATACAAAAATAAAAGTGGCAAAAAAACTTATAGCACAATGCAAATATACATGCCATAAAGATTTATAATAAAAAAGTAAAAAAATACAAATAAAAAATATGTGTTAATATATAGGTAATTAAATAAATAATAATTACTACAGTGCAATCAAAAATACACAATTGAAGAAACTTAATATACCAAACCATATATTATATCAATGTGCCAGTTAAATAGAAATAAGGCAAAAAGCCAAATCCCAATATAAAACTAATAATATAAAACACTGCAGTATAGAAGAGGGTTTTGTGCCAAAAGGGTGCCGAGCATAAGATAAAGAAATCAAAATCTTTCCTATGCCGCCATAGAAAAGGAAAAATGACTGTACTGGAAAATGGGGGGGGGAATGGTGGAAGGCCTCCTAGAACGCGCCCGCCGCGTTTGGAAATTCCTTCGTAGGTAAGCCTGGTAATGTGGATATAAACCCGGTTATTGGGTATTGTACGGTGGTGTTTGGTTTCCCCTTTTATTTGAATTTTCAATAAAATTTACAAACTTTGTCTACTCCTGCCTTGGTGGTAAATTTTTCTTTTTTCCCCCTTTTTCTTTATGCACCGGGTTTTTTTTAATCTTTGGATGGTACCATCCGACTTTGAGGTGGGATTTCAATCAGGGTGTTTTAAATTTTTTTTGTTGTTATATCATTTTTATTCAATTTATTAGTTTGCTTACACCGTGTTGGTATCCCATTTTTTTTTTTATTCCTCTTTCAAAATAACAGTGGATAGATAACTCGGAGAGTCCGCAAAGAAACTCCTCGAAGGGCATCCGCCTTACTTCTTAGTGCCAGGAAGAAAAGAAACCCAAAAAAATAAAACGTGTGAAAAACAAGGCCACCGGCCTGTTAGGATTAAGTCGCTTGGCTATTCAAGATAAACCAGATTTTTTATGGTCCGGAGGACCACCACCTGGTTTGGCCCTTCCAGCCAAGTCTCCACTTTCAAAGGGGCCCCCTTCTTGGAATAATCCCAATTGCCCGAAATTACGTTCAGTTGGAGAAAATTTTCGAGAGAAAAAAAGGGACAAGGGTTACTCTTAGAGGTTTGGATCTTTTGGGACAAAAACGGCACCTGCCCCAATTTCAGAGGCATCAACCTCCACCTGAAACGGTCGAGAAACATAGGCTGCCGTAGAAAGGAGCAGAAGTGAATCCGCTTAAGTTCTGAAACGCAGGACTGTCAGGAGGCCAATTCACCCACACAAACCCTTTTTGGTCAAATCAGTCAATGGTTTAACAATACCAAAAATTACCAATAAATTTACGATAAAAATTGGCAAAACCCAAAAATCTCTGAAGAGCCTTTAATGAAGTAGGTTGGACCCAATCACAGATAGCTTGAACCTTGACCGGGTCCATTTCAATAACAACGGAGACAAAATGAATCCCGAAATGAGACCTTCTGTACGCCAAAAAGACCTTTGATCCCTTCACATCCGTGGCTTCTCTCTCAAAATCTGGAACACAGTCCGAGAATGTTTCCATGAGATTCCAGTCATTGGAAAAAATCAAATATCCTCCAAATAAAACAATCAGAAATTTATCCCAAAATCCCTGAAAAATCATTCATGAAGGATTGGAAGACGGAAGGAGCATTAGTGAGCCCAAAGGGTCATGGTACTCAAAATGCCCCTTGGGGTATTAAACGCCGTCTTCCATTCATCCCCGGTAACCGAATAAGGTTAACGCCCCTGGGGGCAAGTTGGTAAACCAACTAGCACTTTTCACCGGAAAAAGGTCAGAAATTAAGGGTAACGGATCTGATACTTCACAGTGATCTTATTCAAGAGATGTAAATCAATACACGCCTCAAATGAACCTCCTTTTGGGCCCAAAAAAAAAAAACCGGCACCCAAGGGTGAAGAGGATGGTCTGATATGACCCTTCTCCAATGACTCCTTGAAAAGATCCCCATAGATCGTGTTCAGGTAAGCAAGTTAAAAAGGCGACCTTGGGAAAAATTTCCCACCACACAATTAATAGCGCAATCATGCTCCTTGAGGGGGCAAGGATGCAGATTTACTTTCACTAAACACTCAGAAAAATCAGTCAAAAAGTCAGGGCATCCTGGACTGGGGAGGGCAAAAAAACAGGGTGTCAGTTAAAAAACAATTGGCAGCCCCAACTGGTACAGACACAATTTCCAATCCAAAACAGGATTATGAGACTGTAACCAAGGGAAAAGTACAATAATGTCTGCAGATTATACGCAACAGAAATTTGCAACTCTCCTGAGACTGGTTCAACCTCATTAACCTGAGTGAAAATGGGGTTTATTCTCCGTCAAAAGGGTAAATCAATGCCCAGTAGGGGAATAGACTTTGAAGGGGTATCAGGGGAAACCCCACAACGTTTGGTAAAGTCAAAATTATCGGTTAAACTGCTCCTGAATCAACAAAAGCTGAGCAGAAAATGTGGCAGGGGCAAATCAGGGGTAACATCAAACAGAAATTTAGTTGAACACTACCAAACAACTGAGCGTGCAAAAGTTTCCCCACTTAGGGCAGACTGAAATAGAGAGAGGCATCACCACAGTAGAAACATACCCATTGCACTTTCGAAACTCAGATGCTGGCCCCGAATCACTTACCACTGCTGGGCTCAGAAGCGGGTCAAAGGCAACCTATCTCACCTATTGCCTACGAAACTCTGTATTTGAATGCCAATGACATACAATCATTGAGACCAGAGGGAGAGGGAACCCCACCATAACATCCTTTAATTCTCTGACAGCCCCTTGAAGAAGGGCCGCCAAAGCTCATATTCCTTTGGTCAGGTGCCCCTTTTGGAATTTCTGACAGTATAACTGCGACTTCAAGACCCTGATTTAATCCAACAAGGTTTTTCAGCTGATCAGGACATTAGGTTCATCTACAATAACCCAGAGCCAAAAAAATGCATCAATTTCATTCAAACGGATCCCCGGTTCAGGGAAAAAGCCCAATCCTAATCGCGCGCGGAGGAGATAAACAATTTGAACCTGCGTGCGCGTTACTGAGGACTTTGGCTTTAGGCAAAAAACAACTTAAGTTTTTTTTTGAAATTCGAAATTTAGCCGATCCCCCAAAACAAATCGGCATGGGAATCCAGGTTCCATAACCGGCACCCAGCAAGAAAGGTCAATCTCCGAACCTCGTGGCAAGCTGATCCACACGGCCAACAAGTGCAAACTCCATTGGGGAAAAAAAAAAATATCCTCTCCCCCAGGAAAAAGGGGGGAAAAAATGAAAACAAAAAAAAAATCTCTGAAACTCTGACAACTTTTTTCTTTCCAACTATTTTCCCTTCTGTGGTAAAACATTTCATTAGGGCCGGTGATAGTTATGTTTCGGAGCTGGGAGGAAGGAACAAAGCAGGGCAGAGAACACCTGAGTTTTGGTAAAATGATGGGTTGCAGATTCCTAAAATAACGACAAACTAGAGGTAGCCGGGAGCGTTCCTAGTTGATCCTAGACGGCTTGTCACAGCCTGAGAGATAACTAACCTAAAGGCAGAAAGATGAAAGCTATCTGCCCCGAGCAGATCCCCAAAGAAAAAGGAACCCCCAAACATATAAGGCGGTTAGACAAGATGAAAAATACAAACATAGCAGAAAAAGACTGGCAAACGCGGGCCACAAAGTGACTAAAAAGGATAGGACGGAGGTTATTTCTGCAACCCAGAAAACCCTACAAAAATCCAACAAATTTGATTGCAAAAATACTGAGATCCACGATCTCGCACCCACTAAATCAGATCAGCCGCTGAAAAAACAGGAAAAGCAAATGGCAAATAACAGTGGGCAGATAACTGTGAGGAGCTCGGCCCCAGGGGGGACCTGGCTGAACTCCAAAAAGTGCGAAAACAATGAAAAAGCAAGCACAAAAAAAAGCAAAAAATATCTTATTGAAAGCAGGAGATGCAGGCAAGACTCCACAAACTTCCAAATGAATCAGGAACCACAATTGAGACAAGAAAATTTATCACCGGCAACCATATGGGAGGGAACCCCCTTATATCAGACCAGTCTGAACCCAAGATTTGCACTCCTCGCTGAAAGGTTCAGTACTGTCTGTAACCACCAGAGGGAGCCTCTGCTCAGAAATCATTCTAACATTCATAACAGCGTTTGTTACCCAGAGATTGATTTGGTGGATGAATCGTGTGATCTATTTTTTTGGCAATCAGAAGTGTTGAAATTTTTTTTTGGGTTTTTGTTGGATTGCAGTCAAATTCTTTCCTGTCTTTTTGCAGACAGTTTGGGCCCAGCGTTTGCTTATTCTATTTTCTGTCTGTGTCCGTGCTTTCTTCTTGTTGACCGCCCATTATTGTTTGGGGGGCTTCCTATTTTCTTTGGGGATCTGCTCCGGGCAGATAGCTTTTATTTTCTGCCCTTTAGTGTAGTTTATCTCCAGGCTGTGACGAGGCGTCTAGGATAACGTAGGAACGCTCCACGGCTCCTCTATTTGTGTGGTTATTCAGGTACTGCAATCCCATAGGTTCCGCCCTCTGGGTATTACCGTTTTTGCTATTTTTTCAGTTACCGAAAACATAACACCCAACAATTTAACAGCTGTATGCTGCTGATACGTACACTTTTTCTGCTTTTCATATTCTGTGTAATCCATATGAGCCCCCGTGAGCGTGGTGTTACTCCTAAAATATATAGGAAATTTAAAATACCCCAACAAGTAACACCGTACCTACTGATACATACACTTTTTTGCTTTTTTATTTTGTAATCCAACTGACCCTGGAGGGTTTGTTACTCCCAAATTTGGAGAATTAAAATTACCTCAACACTGTATACTGCTGTAGCTACTGTAAAGTCCCTTTTTCTCCTTTTCATTTTTGGTTTTATCCATATGACCTGTGAGGTGTATGTTACCCTGGAAATAAATACAGAGATTTAAAATTAACCCAGCGGAAGAGGTAAGTTTGCAGTGCTGGGGCCCTGAGCAAGCAAGAGTGGCCGACTCATGGGCTCGGCCTGGACAGGGCCCCTCATAGTAAAAAATGTGTTCTGATGGGTGGGAGGGCCACTCCCCTCGCACACCGGCGTACTATGAGGGGCCCTGTGCCAGGCCGTCGCCCAGAGTCGGCACTCCGCTTGTCAGGCCCCAACACTTGCAATACTTACCTTTCCCTGCTCCACCGCTGTACGTTTCCGCGTTTCCTGACAGTGACATTCATTGGAGAGGCATGACGTAGTCTGTCCCCTCTGCCTAAACATCCAAGTGCAGGGCTGTAGATGGCGCGTGGGAGTCCGAGTAGGCAGTGCCCCGGGAGGGTATTTCATTTTTTGTAATTTTGGAGGAATATTGGTGAGCATTAACACTGGATCATTAATAAGGGGGCCCCCCCCATTTATATGGGCATGTTTTGGCCCAAGAAACCCTGAGCATCATCCTGGAGCCCATATATACTGGGAATCATAGGGGTTCATTATTTATGGGGATCATATAGGTATGGAGCATCATATGGGGCAATATGGGGCCATTCGTTGGAGCATTATATGGAGCCTATTCTGTATGGGGCAATATTGGGGCCCATATTTGTATGGAGCTTTTATGCGACCATTTAACGTATGGAGCAATATTGGGGCTCATTATACTCAGGGACCGTCCAACTGTATGGCACATTATATGGGGACCATCTATACTGGAGATTATGTGGACTCATCATATCGTATGGAAACATTATTGGGACCATTATGTAGGAGAAAATATGGGGTCATTATTCTGTATGGGCACTATGTGGTGGCCATTATCTGTATGGAGGAATATGTTTTTTGAGATTGTAGATTTTAACAAAATCAGTCAGTCATGTAAGAAGTGAAGTATTTTTCTGGTACTATACCTTATTTCTGTGCCGTTTGAGATCAGAATTGGTATGTGTAAAGGGCCCACTGACCTCTTTGGCCTGGGGCACACAAAAACCGTGAGCCTCCCTACCCCCCCCCCCACAAGTTTAGCCAAATAACCCCATTTTCAATGCGTAACTATTTTTAAAAGGTTAATTAAGGTTGCAAGCTTAAGTAATAAGAATTTTATGTTGTTGGCATTGAATGGGCACTGTAGGTTTGTTTACTGTCCTCCACTCACTGCCGACTTTGCTTCCCCATTGATTTGCATTGGGTTTGGTTTCAGTCGGACCCCAATTTTCCCGATAGTCGGCCGATTTGTTCGACCCGGTTTCATGAAACCCGATGACCCTAAAAAGGCAAAGACGCTCATCTCTATGAATACAATTTGACTTCAAAAGAGAAGTTTGTAATGATGATCAATTTGGCTGAGAAAAAAGCAGAAGCAGATTTGTTGAAAAGATATATTCTAAACTTGCATATTTTCATGTGTATATGATTTATGAAATAAAAAATTAAAAATTAAATTACCCAAACCTCGCACTGCAAATAAACACTGTAACCACAAGCCACCATCTGTTTAGCCTTTATTTATTCCAAAGTGCTGCTCCAGCTATCTGCAGGCTATTTGCAGGCCGGTTTCCTTTGGCACAGCCACTAATTTCTAATAAGGCTGGGGAAGGTGCTCTAGGTAGCAAATATAGGTCAGGCTAGAAATCATAAGCTCATTGTAAGCCCCCAATGCACTTCCAGATCAACTTAAAAGTTATCGGATTAGTTTATTTTTATAATATGGGTCAAGAACTGACGGCAGAAGTTTGGAACCTGCCTGTTCTATCGGCGCTGGCTCAGAGGGTCAAGGACCGCTCCTACCAGCAATTCTGCTGCTTTACCATCAACGAGACTATTAATTTTCCGGGCTGCTCATTGAAGGGGATGATGCCAACGTATTGAATTGACAGCCGGTTTCCCTCAGTTAGGCTATGGGGAGCGGCTGTCAATCAGAATGACATTGGCAACAGAGCACAGCATAAGGCCTCTTTCCACATCAGTGTCTCCAGTACGGGGTCAGTTTCACCGTCGGAGACCTGAATACGTAACCATTCAAATGAATGGGTAGTGAATATCTTTGTTTTTCATGGAGTGTGTTCCGGGCTCCACCGTCGACGTCCATTTTTGTGCATTGCACGGATCCACGGACCCTACAAATCAATGGGTCCGTGTAAACACTACGCACACAGATGGTGTCCGCTGCCGTCCGTGTGCGTTTTTAACCCCTTTTTATTCCATCAGACGTACTTTCCGCCTGTGACCCGGACCTAATTCCCATGGACGGAAAGTAACTTTCATGGGCGATCAGCTTGCGCTCCCGGGGGCGCGTAGCTGATCGCCGCTGGGTGTCAGTGTATTCAAGCTGACACCCGCACTATGTGTCAGGAGCGGTCACGGACCGCTCCCAGCACTTAACCCTGGCACACCGCGTCAAACATGATCGCGGTTTTGTACGGGACGGGGATCGCGCGGGTGGGGGCTCCCGCCGCCCCCTGAGACCCTCAAGGCGCGAGTGTCGCGCTGTTCCGAGGGTCCGTCCTCCCCCGGGCCCCGGATCCAAGATGGCGCCGGGGTCCTCGGGAGGCGGCTTCCTCAGCGCCTGCTGGAGGCAGGCGCAGGAAGGGCCTGCAGCGATGCCCAGAGCGATCGTGGTGTGACAGGTGCTTGCACACGCCCCCAAAAACCCAGGATCTCTAAAATACTGTGAGTCCCACCCTGGGGACAAAGTAAAAAAGTAAAAAAAAAAAAAAAAATAAAAAAATTAAAAAAAAAAATCTAAAAAAAAAAAAAAAATTATACCCCAATAAATCCATTTTTCCTGTAAAAAAAAAAAACAAAACAATAAAAGTACACATATTTGGTATCCGCCGTCCGAACGACCCCCCTATAAAACTGTCCCACTAGTTTAACCCTTTAGTGAACCCCTTAAAAAAAACTAAGCAAAAAATCAATGCTTTTTTTCATCAAACCGCCGAACAAAAAGTGGAATAACACGCGATTAAAAAGACCGATTAAATAAACAGTTACCACTGAAAACGTCATCTTGTCCCGAAAAAAAAGAGCTGTCATACAGCATCATCAGCAAAAAAAATAAAAAAGTTATAGCTGCAGAATAAAGCGTGCAAAAATAAAATTTTTTAATAAAATTGTTTTTATTCTATAAAAGTGCCAAAACATAAAAAATGATATAAAAGGGTTCGCCGTAATCGCTGACCCGAGAAAAAAAACTGCTTTATCAATTTTACCACATGCAAACGGTATAAAGCCTCCCCCAAAAGAAATTCATGAATTGCTGATTTTTTTTCATTCTAACCCCCCAAAAAAAAATAAAAAGCGATCAAAAAACGTCACATGCTCAAAATATGGTAGCAAAAAAAAAAGTCACCCGTTCCCGCAAAAAATAAGGACCTCACAGACTCTGTGGGCCAAAATATGCAAAAATTATAGCTCTCAAAATGTAGCGATGCAAAAATACTTTTTGCAATAAAAGCGTTTTTTTTGCGGACAGCGCCAATCACAAAAACCGCTTTAAATAGTAAATAAAACCCCCCCTTTTACCCCCCCCTTAGTTGGAAAAAATAATAAAATTAAAAACATGATTTATTTCCATTTTCCCATTAGGGGTGGGTTGGGCTAAATTGGGTTAGGGTTGGCGCTAACGTTAGATTGGGTTTGGTTGGGATTTGGGTTTAGGGGTGTGTTAGGGTTAGGTTTGTGGTTAGGGTTGGGGATGGGTTGGGGTGTGTTGGGTTGGGTTTGGAGGGGTTTGAATTGGGAGGTTTTTGTTGTTGAATGGGTTTTGAATAGTTTGAGCAGAGGCTCCCCTTGGTGGTTACAAGCGGTACTAGTGAGGTTGGGAATCAGGTGTTACGATTGGTCTTATTTAGGGATCATTTTCCCTCAGGGGTTGCCGGTGATCTTGTTCTGGTCTGAATCCTTCTTTCCAGTTTCCCTTGTACCTGCGTGTCGTTCTGCATCTCCTCTGTCAGATAAACAATTTTTATTTTGTGTTTTGCTTATTTTTGCATTTTGTCCTGCACTTTGTGGGGGCCTTCTGGGTCCCCTCCGGGGCTTTTGCCTTCTTTAGTCCAGCCACTGTGTTTTGTACTTTTGCTTTTTGCAGTTTTTTCAGTGGCTGCTTGTTTTTGTTACACCAGAGAACTAATTTATGGTAGAGGTGGTGATTCAGGTGATTTTGAAATTAGTTTGTTTGGTGTTTTTCGGGTTTTCTGGGATTGCAGTAATACCTTCCGTCCTTTTCTTTTAGTAGTTTGGGCCCAGCGTTTGCTCTACTATTTTTTTCTGTGCGATTTCCTCTTGTCTAACCGCCCATTACATTTTGGGGGCTTTCTATTTCTTTGGGGTTTGCTTCCGGGGCAGATAGCTTTCTATTTCTATCTTTAGGTGTAGTTTTTTCAGGTGTGACGGGCTTTTTAGGACCTCGTAGGAAGCTCCACGGTGCCTCTAGTTGTGGTGGTTAGTCAGGGTACGCAATCTCATAGATTCCAACTGCTCGGTGTATTTCCTTTTTTACCTGCACTCCTCAGTACCTAAAAACAGTATCACCGGCCCATAAAAATTGTTGGTATCACGAAGGAAAAAAAAAAAAAAAAAAAATTTTTTAAAGGAAGAAAAAATTGTAGAGATATTTTTCTGTTTGTTGCATTTTTTTTTTTTTTTTTTCCTCTGTACTTGGGTGTGGGGAGGATTTTTTCCCAATGAGTTTGCACAGTTGTCTGGCCGGTGGGATCAGCTTGCCACTGAGGTTCAGAGTATTGCGATATCTTGCTAGGTTGCCTGTTGGGAACCTGGATCCCCCATCCAATTTGTTTTCAGGGGGGTCGGCTAAGTTTCAGAATTTCAAAAATAATTTTAAATTGTTTCTTGCCTTAAAATCTAAGCCCAGGAAACCACGCAGCAGGTTCAAATTATCATTCTCTCCGCGCGGCGATCCTCAGGATTGGGTTTTTCCGACCCTGGGGATCTTTTTTGAGTGATGTTGATGTATTTTTTAGGCTTTGGGTTATTGTACGATGAGCCTAATATCACTGATCAAGCTAAAAAAAAGCCTTGTTGGCATTAAATCAGGGGCTTGATGCGCTGAGTTATACTGTCGAGATTCCGTAGGTGGGCAGTCCTGACCAAAGGAATGCGACGCTTTGGCGGCCCTTTTCCGGGGGTTGTGGATAATGTAAAGGATGTTATGGTGGGATTCCCCTGTCCCCTCTGGTCTCAATATTCTATGTCTTAGCGTTCAAATTGCGCGTTTGCGTGAAAGTAGCGTGGAGGGTTTGCTTGTGACCCAGCTCGAGCCCATGCATTTTTGGGAGTGGTGTTGGGGCACGGTCTGAGTTTCGAAAGGCAATGGGTTTTATGTTTTACGTGGTGATGCCTCTCATGCTATTTCAGTCTGCCTAAGGGGGAAGACGTTTGCACGCTCAGTTGTCTTGGGTGTGTTCAGATAAGTTTTATTAACTGTCACTTGATATGCTCTCTGTCCTCATTTTCTGTCAGGCTTTCGTTGATTCTGGAGCAGCTTTAACCTGATGGTTATGATTTTGCTAAACTTGTGGATTTCCCTTGTTCCCCTACAGAAGTCTATTCCCCCTACTGGGGACGTTCTACCCCTTTGGCTGAGAAAAAAACCCAGTTTTCTACTCAGGTGATAAGAGGGTTGAACCTGATCACAGGAGGCTGCAAATTTTTGGTTCTTTATAATCTGCAGACAATTATCGTGCTGGGGTTTCCCTTGGTTACAGTTCAAAAATTTTTTGGATTGGAAATCGTGTCTTAACCAGTTGGGGCCCAAGTTTAATACCAACAAATCCGTTTTTTCTGCCCCCCCCCCAGGCTAGGATGTTCCTGACTTTTTGTTTGATTTTTCTGATGTTTTACGAAAGTAAATCGCATCCTTACCTCCCCATAGGGCTATGACTGCGTATGAATTAGGCCAGGTAGTAAATTCCCTAAGGGTCGCCTCTTTAACTTGTTGTACCTGAACATGACGCTATGCGTCTTTATCAAGGAATCATTGAAAAGGGGGTTTATATCAACCATCCTCTTCACCCTTAGGGGGGTTTTTTTTCTTTTGGCCAAAAAGATGGTTATTAAGGCCGTGATTGTTATGTCTCTTGAAAATATTACTGTGAAATATCAATACCCGTTACCCTTGATTTCTGACCGTTTTCCAGGGTGAAAAACGCTACTTGGTTTTACCAAGCTTGCCTCAGGGGGGGTAACCTTATTGCTTAAGCACGGGGATGAATGGAAGACGGCATTTAACACCCCTGAAAGGGATTTGAGTACCTTGTGATGCCCTTTGGGCCACTAATGCTCCTTCCGTCTTCAGTCCTTCATGAATGACATTTTAGGGATTTTGTGGACAAGTTTCTGATTGTTTATTTGGTGAATCTTGATTTTTTCTAATGACTGGACTCTCTGTGAAACGTTCGAACTGTATTCCAGATTTTGAGAGAGAATGCTCTGTAGTGAAGGGATCAAAGGCTTTTTGGCGTCAGAAATCTCATTTCTGGGTTCTTTTGTTTTCCCCCTGTTTATTGAAATGGACCCGGTCAAGGTTCAGGCCATCTTTTGGGTGGGTCCAACCTACTTCATTAAAGGCTCTTCAGAGATTTTTGGGTTTTTCAATTTTTATCGAAATTTATTGGAATTTCTCTGTTATTGTTAAACCTTAATGATTTGACCAGAAAGGGTTTTTGGTTAATTGGCCCTCCTGAGGCAGCTCTGCGTTTCAGGAACTTAAGCAGATTCACTTTGCTCCTTTCTACGGCAGCCGTGTTTCTCTGCCATTTCAGGGGGGTTGATGCCTCTGAAATTGGGGCAGGTGCCGTTTTGTCCAAAAAATCCAAGACCTCTAAAAGTAACCCTTGTTTTTTCTTCGAAAATTTTCTCTAGAGTAATTAGACGTGGGTAATCGGGAGTTATTGGCCATGAAGTGGGCTTTTGAGGAGTGGAGAATTGGCTGGAGGGAGCCAAGCTGGGTGGTGGTCCTTACGGACAAAGAATCTGGTCTATCGGAATTGCCAAGGACCAATCCTAGGACGGCCCGGTGGGCCCGTTTTCACACGTTTTAATTTGGGTTTCCTTTCTTTCCTGGCACTAAAAAGTTAAGGCGGGCCCCTCGAGGAGTTTCTTCGGACTCTCCTGAGCTATCTGATCCCTCTGTTTTTTGAAGGAGGGGGTGTAGTTTTTCCGCCATCTGCCTAATTTGAGATTGCTCTGGGGGGGTCAGGAGGATAGGCCGAGCGCTGCCCTTTGGAAAATTGTTTTTTCCCGGACCAAATGGGAAAAAGAGTGGATGTCTGAGATTCATTTTCCGCATTGGTGGGCTCGGAATTTTTGGTACCAAGACTTGGTTGTCGGTCCTTTTGGGCCTACTTGTCTCGCGATGTCAGGGAATTTGTGCAGTCCGCGGACTTGCCTCGCTCCAAGCCTTGCCTCGCCTATGGTTTGTTGTGCCATTGCCTGTGCCCAAGAGACCATGGCCATATCTCTTGGATTTCCCTTTCCGATCTTCTGTTTCAGAGAATACCCCATTGGGGGAATTTGTGATAGGTTTTCCCAAAAAGATAATTTGTGCCATTACCTAAGTTGCCTTCCTCCTCTGAATTGGTGCCGTTGTTCCTTCGCACGTGGTTTTTACACGGCATCCTGAGAACATTGTGTTGCAGAGGAGTCCAGTTTTTTTCCAGATTTTGGGAGGATTTTTGTTTAACTGGGTGTTAATTGTCTTTTCTCCTCGGCATTTTCATCCTCAACCAATGGTCAAACTGAGAGAACAAACAGACATTGGAGATTATCTAAGATGCTTTGTGTCTGTGATCAGATGACTGGTCCTTTTTTTGCCTTTGGCTGGTTTGCTCTTAATAATAGGGTAGCTCTGCCACTTTGATGCTCCGTTTTTCTGAATTCTGGTTTCACCCCGATTTTCTTCAGGACAGCGGAGGTTCTGCTGTCCAGGGTTGACTTGTTTTGAGCGTATGCGCAGATTTGGGACCAGGAGTGGAGAGGTTGTCCCTCTCTAGGAGAAGGCCCAGCGGTTTGAACGGCATGGCTGATGGTCCTCGGTTTAAAGGGGGGATTGGTCTGGTTGTCCTCAAAGAATTTCCTTGAGGTGATCTCCTAAATTTTAAGTAGGTTCATTGGACCTATAAGATCTGGAAGATTTTAATCCTGTTTTTTTCGTTTGCTTCTTCCAGGGACATTTAAGATCCATAAGTGTTCCCAAGTCCTTGTTGAAGGGGTTTTGTTGAGCCAGTGGGTTCCTGCTGCGTGCCTCCTGACCTTTTTGGTTGGGGCAATTGGAGTATGTGGTTTGAGAAAATATTGGTTCTCGTTTTTCTAACGAACTCCAGTATTTGGTTAAAGGGAGGTTATGGTCAGGAAGATAATTCTTGGGGTTGCTTCGGAATCCAGCAGGAGACTTATCCGTGCGTATATAGAAATATCCTGACGACCTGGTTGCTCAAATGAGGTTCGGTGACCCCCCAGGGGGGGGGTACTGTTTGGAATGGGTTTGAATGAGTTCTGGCAAGGCTCCCTCTGGTGGTTACAAGCGGTACTAGTGGATTGGGAATCAGGTGTTATGATTGGTCTTATTTAAGGGAACATTTTCCCATCAGGGTTGCGGTAAACAAATTGTTCTGGTCTGAATCCTTCTTTCCAGTTTCCCTTGTAGCCTGCTGTGCGTGTCTGCATCTCCTGCGTCGATAAGAAATTTCTTATTTTGTGTTTTTGCTATATTTTTGCATTTTGTCCTGCACTTCTGTGGGGGCCTTCTGGGTCCCTCGGGGGCTTTGCCCTCTCAGTTTAGTCCGCCACTGTGTTTTGTATTTGCTTTTGCAGTTTTTTCAGTGGCTGCTTTTTTTTGTTACCCAAGAACTAATTTAGGTGGAGAGGTCGTTTATCTCAGGTGATTTTAAATTGTATGTTGGGTTTTTCAGGGTTTTCTGGGATTGCAGTAAGTACCCTTCCGTCCTTTTCTATTAGATTTTTTGGGCCCCAGCGTTTGTCATACTATTTTCTTTCTGTGTCAGTATTTCCTCTTGTCTAACCGCCTTACATGTTTGGGGGCTTTCTATTATCTTTGGGGTTTGCTCGGGGCAGATAGCTTTCATTTCATCTTTAGGTGTAGTTGTTTCTCGGCTGTGACGAGGGTCTGGACCATCGTAGGAACGCTCACGGCTCCTCTGTTTGTGGTGGTTATTTAGGGTATGCAATCTAAGATTCCAACTGCTCTGGTGTATTTCCTTTTTTTACCTGCCTCCTAGTACCGTAACATAACAGTTTCTGCTGTTTTAGGACATGGGGTTCCAAATTGACTGGGATTGATCTCAATTCCAGCCAATTTGCTTGAAAAAGTCAAACGGTGCTCCTTCACTTCGAGCTCTGCCATGCGCCCAAACAGTAGTTTACCCCCAATATGGGTTCACGTACTCTAAACCACAAGAGTTTTTTGGCAGTTTGTCCTATTTCTCGTTACCCTTGGGAAAATAAAAACGGGGGCAAAAATCATTTTTGTAAAAAAAAAAATGATTTTTTTGTTTTTTACGGCTGCAGGTTATAATTATCTGTGAAGCATTGGGGTTCATGCGCTCACCACACTTCTAGTAAGTTCTTGTGGGGTCTTTTTCCAAATGGGGTCATTTGTGGGGGGTTTCCATTTTAGGCGCATCAGGCGCTCTCAAATGCGACATGACCCCCCCAGACCTTCCATCAAAGTCGCAATCCCAAAACGTCATTTCCACACCCCAGGGGGGTTTTCCATGTTTAGGCTTATTGGGGGCATACAAGGAACAGGACCCCCACAATGTTTGCATTCCAAAACGTTACTGCTTCCTTTCCAAGCCCTGCCGTGCGCCCAAACGTTTTTTCCCCCCCCACATATGGGGTACAGGTCTCAGGACAAATTGGACAACACTTTTGGGTCCAATTTCTTGGGAAAAAAAAAAAAATTTGGGACAAAAAATAATTTTTGTGGAAAAAATTGTTTTGTTTTTTTTTCACACCCAGGCATTATAACTTTTGTGAAACCTTTGGGTTCAAATGCTACAACAGATTGATAATTTCCTTAGGGGGTATAGTTTCCAAATGGTGTCATTTGGGGGGTTTCCACGTTTGGCGCTCAGGGGCTCTCCAAAAGCATGGCGTCAATCTACCCAGCCAATTTTAATTTGAAAAAGTCAAACGGCGCTCCTTCCCTTCGGCCTGCCGTGTGCCCAAACAGTGGTTTTCCCCCACAATGGGTATTGGCGTACCAGAGAAATTGCACAACTTTATTCCCTTTTTCCTTTTACTCTTGTAAAATAAAAAAAAGTTTGTAAAAGATCATTTTTGTGGTAAAAGTTAAATTTATTTTTTTTCCTTCCACGTTGCTTCAGCTCCTGTGAAGCACCTGAAGGGTTATTAATCTTCTTGAATGGATTTTGAGTACCTTCAGGGGTTGTTTTTTAGAATGGTGTCATTTTGGGTATTTTCTGTATAAGACCCCGTCAAAGTGACTTCAAATGTGAGGTTTGGTCCTAAAAAAAAATGGCTTTGAAATTTTGTTGTAAAATGAGAAATCACGGGGCAATTTTAACCCTTATAATTTCCTAACAAAAAAAATTTTGGTTCAAAAATGTTGATGTAAAGTAGACATGTGGGAAATGTTATTTCTTAAATATTTTGTGTGACATATTTCTCTTTTTAGGGAAAAAAAAAAAATTCAAAGTTTGAAAAAATGCAAAATTTTTCAAAATTTTCGCCATATTTTGCATTTTTTTTCAAAAAAAAACGCAAGTTATTCGAAGAAATTATCTTCTAACGTAAGTACAATATGTCTGAGAAAACAACCAGAATCGCGAGATCGTTGAAGGTTCCAGAGTTTAACCTCATAAAGAGACAGTGGCAAAAAAATTGAAAAATGGCCGGTCATTAACTGCAAACCACCCAAATTATTTAAATACTAGGCTCTGATACGTTCAACGGAAGCATTGGACAGCAACAGTCACACACGATGGTACCACGGACAACGGATAGCAACGAGCCACAGGATGTGACAAACGGACAAGGATCGGATATCTCCGGACCTTTTTTTCCCCGGGTACCGGAAAATAGGACATAAAAAAAATGCCTAAAATGACTGCTCTGTCGATGTGATGCGCAGAAGCTGAAAAAACTGCCGTGACCCCTCTGAGGCTGGAGATTGGCAGGTTAAGGCTCTTCAAATCCTGTGCGCCTGACGGCGCCCCCGGTTTTTGCCGCAGCCCGCTCAGAAACTGATGCACCGCCGGGGCCCATGCGGTTTTTTTCCGGATGGTTTTGACCCCCGGAGCTCAGAAACCATCCGGCAAAAACAAAAACGTTACATGCGCGTTTTGTCCGCCCCCCCAATGTACATTTGGCCGCTCCGGAAAAAACGCATGCAACCTGACAGCGGCGCCATCCGGCGGGAATGCATGTCAATGCGAAAAAAGCCGCATGCGGCGCATCAGGTTTTCTGTGAAGCGCCGCGGCAAAATGCCGGATGTGTGAAACCGCCTTAGAATGGGCAGGTGGTAGCTATATGCTTATTAGTTCCTAAGCCCCAAATTAAAAAATAAAATGTACGGTACCCATTTGAAAAATGATTTGTCGTTGCGGACGGCATTTTTGGGGGCACAAAGGGATCACTGGTTACTTTTAAGGGCTACAGAGTCATATGAATGTTTTTGAGAGACTAAAGTTTCCCAGATTCTTTTAAATTTGTTTTAATAAAATTTCTTCTGTCTCCCGGGCCCTAGGTCAAATTACCTATTGTACTGCTGGGTAAGGAAACTAGAAGTAAGTCCTAATACTAACAAACTAAGAAATTATTTTATTATCTAAGGCCCCTTACATTAGATGAAGGTTTAAGCCTGACATCCTAAACATCAATTTTACACTGTAACCCCCAAATAAAAATAAACAATGGCAATTTAAATTTTTGCTATTTTTTGAGGTCAAAGGCAAATAAGTTCCTTTCATGTATTAAAAAACTGTAAAAATGTTAACCCTTAACCCTTGGAGAACATTCATGACCCTTCACAAATTCTGGTGTGACTCAGAAAAGGGGGGGTGATGAGGCAGCTGATCGATAGTGGGTGAGAGCTGCTTTTATCAGTGTGTCTGAGACCTTCGGTCCTATCCCAGTCCTAGCCAAAATCATTGGAATTGTTGCTAGCAAATAAGTATGGGGGGACAACAGGGAAAGAAGCTGGGTCTGATTGACAAAGGAGAGGAAGAAGTCGCCTTCAACAAAATGTATTTCATGTCGATTTGGATGGTGTCCGCAAGGGGCATGTGGAGGAAGAATCACTTTTTCTCCCCAAAAAGTGGATTGTACGTATGTGGTGAAAAATTTTGTGGACAGTTGGGCAGGAAGAAAAAAAAAGCTCCTTAGGTAAGACTTGAATATTTATCCTTTTGTTTTTGCAAAATTGTATTATAATACACACAATAATATATAGATAAATAATAGAGATAAATACTACATATAGTCACATTAAATGATATGCAAATACAGTGAAATTTGAGATCCAACTTTGGACTGTCTAAATGAGAATAATGAATAAGGTGACTACAGTCCAATGTTGGCAACAGGTTCTTTTCTAGTCTGGGTCTGTGTGTGTGTGGTTTTTTTGTAGGTATTTTGCTTTGCATGATGCTTGACAAATGTCAAACCAAGGTCAACCTTGCATAATAATATACGTGACAATTTTTAACAGTTGGGTTATTTGTGGTATAAGTTCTATATTAAAAAGCACAGAAAACATTTTTTTTCCTGTGGATTACATGAATGCTTTTCAGAAATATAATCTCGTTATAATAAAAATCC